>APFE031029009.1:0-60104 GCA_000404065.3 Pinus taeda | reverse complement strand
GAAAATGTTAAAGGCCAACATGAGAAATTAACCTCTAACTTTCAGAGAAAAACAATTGAAGTTAGTTATGCCTAGAGAGGTAGGAACTATAGAAAAAGGAAAATTCCTCCTATCTGTCACTTCTCAGATAAAGAAAAAAAATCACTACAAAATGCAGAGAGACAGAGAAAGAAACTGACAGATTACAGACCACAAAAATATATTGTATGGCTCGAGAGAAATGCCATGGTGTAGACTCTGTTACAAAGGACTGTAGGAGATAAAGACAATTCCTCAAAGATTACCAGTAGGAGAGAAAGACTGGTAGAACCTAGAAATTAGTATGACATTGCTAAGGGTTGAGGAGGTGCAATTTAGAATAAATTTTGTAAAACTTTTTTGTGACAGTTAGAGGAGAGCTTGAAGGGAACTAACCAGAAAATTTGATTCAATTTTTGGCAGAACATGGAGGCCTTTTTATTTTTCCTAGAAGGATTTAGATAAGTATACATAAAAATAGAATTGTTTCTCTTTGTATTAAAAGATATGTGATTTCCAGTTTTTTATTGTATATATTAGTAGTTTAGACATAGTGATATATTTAAGTGGAAATATTATGCCTAAAACTTGATTATGGAATCTTGGAAAATTATGATATTTTGGCTAACCTATGTTATGCAAATAACTGGTGAATACATAGAGCGTGGAACTGGAGATTTGGGGTTACAAGTGAAAGTGATGGTTTATTTAAAAAACCCAGAAAGTATTTTTTATGTGTGAAAACCTATTTAGAATGGCATCGAGTATAAGGGAGGAAAGAAAACCAATAGTCTTAAAGAAGTGGGTCAAAACAAATTCTTAACAATACTATCTTGGAAAACCAATGTTGGAAATATGAATAAATAAATAAATAATTTATTTGATATAGTGGTTAATTTATGGATTTTATGTTCATGTTAGGTTAGCAAATTCTGGGAGGAAATTTCACTCTCAGGTATCACTCAATCCTAAACATGGGTGAAGTAGGACTTAGAGACTAACAACAATCTCCCATTACAAGAGTCCAATATTTATATGTCTATAAATAGCTAAGTATGCATAAAGGTTGACATAGATATAAACATACAAAGTCTTGAACTGAAGCAATGCAATGTTATTTCTATTTTTTGTAAAAAAAATTGATATTTCACATCAGTGTAATAAACATAAAAGGAGCAAAGGGAGTACAGAACTACACCTTAGCAGAGACTGGAAACTACCCTTTGCACAACCAGAAACCAACGATATTATCATTAAGAAAAGAAAAATGTTTGATATTAATTTATCTACTATTGAGTTATGCCAAGAGAAATTCTTAATTATTCTTTTAGGAGATTGTACAAAGAAAACACTCAAAAATTGTCAATAGTGAAAATTGTTCAAGGTAAAAACCATCAATTTAAAAGGAAACAAAGCAACCCAATTTGTTATATAATACATAGAATAATACATATAAGACAGGAGAATATATTTTAGAGACTTGTTGCAAAATAAGAGGAACATTTCAAACCCTAGGGCCACGGGTTTGGCCCTCAAAATAAATTTGTATACATATACATGTTTATGTCTGGCCCTGGAGAATTCTAAGGCTACTTGCTAGGAATATTAATAAAAATTAATTATACATTGGATGTACACCAAATAAAAATTAAAGAGTCATGAACCATGTTTTCATAGAGGTGCGACCGCACATTATGAGCCACGGCCAAAAAGGGCTTGTTACTGAGTCTATTTAAGGGAGAAATTAAGCAAGTGTTATAGTCGTAGCGGCCAAGACCTAAAAAATAAGAAGAGAGAATAAAACATGAACTTTGAAACCCTTATGAAAATCTTGGTGAAAATTATAAACTTTGCAAGAAGGTCCTCTAATGACAATTGTATTGCTGACGTTTATATTAGGATTACTTCCAAGAAAAGAAACCTAAGGATTAGTATTCTACTTGGCAATACTCTTACAAAAAAATATATAATAGAAATACCTAGCTGATTAGGATTAGGAATTTTTCTTTTACCTATAACAATTGCAGAGTGTTGTCGCTCTCTTGTAGCAAAGTCTGCAAGAAGGAAAGAGTTGAATTTTCCTTGAGAAAAATAAAATAAAATAAATCCCTTAAGGGCAAAAATTTATCAGCAAGAGGAAAGGATCAACCATATGTAATTATGGCGAGGCTAAGTGTACATTACCTCGAAGCTACCAAAATTGGTCTCGAGACATAATGATAAGGTTACAACTCTGGACCAAATTGGAGGGGATAAAACATTGTATCAGACCAATTTCAAAGGAAATTCACGAAAAGATATCTCGACAAGTAAATCTTTCAGAGGAAATTTTTCTTGTGAAAAAACAAAAAAATCAAAAACCCTTTCTATTGTTTACCTCAGAGAAATTCCTCTAGGTATGGTTCCTCATGTCGATAGCATCGGAAATCTCCCTCACAAGATTTAGTACCAAAACTTTGAACAACATTCAATAACAACGCTGAAGGTTTAGGGTTTGTAAAAGTTTACGGAGCTCCTTACTTCCATAAGCATAGAGTCGCAATGAGCTCTCGTCAACAGGGTTGGGTAGGGTGGTTACACTTACCCTCTATGACGAAATCAACACCATCGTTTAACAAAGACAATCACTGATCGTCGACTTCAACAACTCATCCAACCCATGTGACACTTCACGTGACCATTTCCAGTTGGTTATAGAGGTTAAACAATGTGTCAAGATTCTTCACATCACACACCATCACAATGACAAGTCATGAATCTAATATATGGAGATCTGAAACCTGTAAGGGCAGTAAGTGTGGGATCGCAAAAGATATAGGGAGGTTCTGAAACAAACCATACATATATACGTGCAATTTTCATGTTGTAAAGGCCAAAAGGGCCAACTTTATATATAAACATTGACTCATGTAATGATCGAAAATAAATTATAAACCATGTAAAGTTTATATATACACGAGTTCTCAAATAAGTGAAAATATATATATAACCCAATTCTTGTGTAAGGATTTCCATCCTTACAGACACCATAAGATGTCCACATGTAAACTTAGAGTAAATGGGAACCATGGAATAAAAGTATTACTGGCATTGAAAATGTGAATACTATAGTCTCATTTCCATCAAAAGATGATATGTAGGTTGTGATGAAACATGAATTCCCTTTGCATCTGTGCTAATTTAAATAACAAAAAACAAAAATATTGATAAGAGGAAAACCTGTAAGTTATGAAAATGCATGAGTTTATCACGGGGAGATGTTTTGTACCAACATTAAAAATAAAAATAAAAATAAATAAATAAAAACTTCAGTCATGATAATAAAATTAGACAATTTACTTTTCCAAAAGTCGGTGATGTTACAAGTGATATCAGAGCTAAGGTTACAATGTTGTGGCCTTTGAGCTAACTACATTTTCGTTGATTAATTAATGATTGTGTGTGCACAAAGAGAGAGAGAGAGAGAGAGAGAGAGAAAGAGCATAATTGTGCAGGACAAACAAGATGACAGAACCCCAAAATACACATATTGCAGAAGAAGAACTCTATGTTCACTTGGGGCATCAAGCGCAAAT
This sequence comes from Pinus taeda, assembly GCA_000404065.3. NCBI lineage: Eukaryota > Viridiplantae > Streptophyta > Pinopsida > Pinales > Pinaceae > Pinus > Pinus taeda. Next base: position 56,511 of record APFE031029009.1, on the reverse strand, counting down.
ACCCACCAAAGAGTTGTTGGGAATGATGAGGAATTTACAGACATCAATGATAAATTTGTGTGGGACATGAAAAATTATTGAAAGCCAGTGCAGAACGAGAACAAATGATTAAAAAATTAACTAATAGATCTGAAGTCTATGGATGAGGTAATTAGAAAAGCTTGGATATGATATCAACAAGCCAAGCAGAGACACGAAAATCCAAAATATTGGTCTCGCAAGAAAAAGGATAAAATAGCTCAAGAATAAAAGGTGGAAAATATGGACTCTTTAAACAATCTAGGAAAAGTAACCAGAGTCAAATGTGGAACAGAAGTAACAACCAAACATCTAGAGCACAAAATCAGCCCCAAGTCGGAGTTAAACAAGCAGAAGCCAAACAAGGGGTAATGGTAAGGATAGGGAACCCCTGAAGTGTTGGGGTTGCGGAGAACCCCATTCAATAAGAAATTTCCCTTATAATAACCAAACTATGCAAAATTAACAACACTTGCAAGAGGCTTCTACAGTGAATGACGTGGTCGTGAATATACCACGCATCAATGCAATGTTGGAGAGACGACAAGAAAAACATCAATCCACAATGGTGGAAATTGAAGGTACCATTCTTAATCAATTTGTTTCTATGTTGATTGATCTTAGTGTTAGCTTGTGCTATGTTAGCCCCCAGGTAGTAGAAAAATGTAAATTATAGTCTGAAAAATATAGGAATTCATGATTGGTTCAGCGAGCCACAGGGACAAAAAGGAAAGTGACAAATTGGGTGAATACATGCCCATCATCATTAAATGGAATTCAAACTATTATAAATCTAAATATATTACCTTTGGGCGCCTATGATATGTTGATAAGGATGATATGTTGATAACGCTGGATTGGTTAGAATGACATCAAGCAATTGTTGATTGTTTAAATAAGATTGTCACATGTACAGCTAAAAATGGTGAAGTGTAGGTCATAAAGGGCATAACTAGGCCTATCTTTGTATGGTAGATATCAGCGTTGCAGCTAAAAAGTACTTTCAGAAAATGGTGCCAACTTTTTGCCATCCAAGTTGAAGACCATTCAGTAAATAAAGCAAGTAGATTTGTTGAAGAATCAGAAGTCATTCAAGATTACCCAGATGTGTTTCTAGATGACATTCTAGGTCCAACCTTAAGAAGGAAGATAGATTTCTTCAGTTGGTACCAGGAGCATCTCTGGTATCAAAGGCTCCTTACTGAATGAGTGTGTCGAAGATGGAGTGCAACTATAGGAATTGCTTAATAAAGGATGTATTCATCCTAGTGTGTCACCAAGGGGTATACCAATCCTATTTGTTAAAAAGGACAAAACCTTTAGATTATGCATTGATTACCACCAATTAAACAAGTTGACCATCAAAAATAGATATCCCCTTTCGAGGATTGATGACTTGTTCAATCAAGTCAAAGGAGCGACGATGTTTTCAAAAATAGACCTCAAATCCAGTTACCACCAACTGAGGATCGAGGAGGAAGATATATTGAAGACAATTTTCGAACAAGATATGGGCATTACAAATTTATAGTAATACCCTTTGGATTTGCCATACACCTACTACTTTCGTGTGTTTGATAAACGTGTTCAGTAAGTTTTTGGATAAGTTGGTATTAATATTTATAGACGATATATTGGTATATTCCAATACATTGGAAGAACACAAGCAGCACTTGGAAATAGTACTACATACTAGGATTTTGTTGTGTTCATTGATGCTTGGTTGGAGGGTCTTGGAGGAGTATTAATGCAAGAAGGACACATGATAGCTTATGAATCTCATAATTAAAGGAACATGAGAAAATTTGTGCAGTTTATGACTTGGAATTGGCAGTGGTTATTTACTCTCTCAAAATGTGGAGACATTACCTGATGGGTAATAAATTTACATTACTAACAGACCGTATAATTCTGAAATATTCCTTTAGTCAGTCTAACATGATTGCTAGGCAGGGTAGGTCGGATGGCATTTCTAAGTGAATACGATTTTGACATAAAACATATAAAAGGTAAGAAAAACAAAGTGGTTGATGCGTTGAGAGAGAGTTTGACACAATTCTATGAAATAATAGTAAGTAAAATTGAAACAGATTTTTTTGAACAAGTAAAAAGGGCAACAGTGAATTATCATAATTATAATTTAATATGTAATAATTTGAGAGGCGAAACCACACAAAAGAAATATTTGGAATATGAATAAATGAATATGGATTATTGTTATATAAAAATAGATCGTATATTCAAAATGAAGCTAAAATTGAGAGTTTAATCTTGATTGAATACCACATAAATCCATATGCAGCACAACCTAAATATCATAAAAAGATTGTTAAATTTAGGTATGTTCTATGCTTAGAGCAATTTATTTCAATTTTACAATTAGCTCAATATCTTTTCCAGATTAGTAATCACACCAGCACTAAAGTAAATTGCAGATAGAACATAAATATAGATCGCAAAAGACGAGCAAAGAAAAGGACACAATGTGGAGCTAGCCGGGGACAAACCCCATTGTGGGGAAACCCTTAATCATTTCTTCTTATATATTCTTCAATAGTTCAACAGAGAGAGAGATAGTACATTTACAACAGAAGTCAACACTTTGACTTATCTAAATAAGAGCATAGATCATCTCTAAGAAGATGATACATGAGATCAGTTGAAGGCATGTTGCTTCAACTGATTTTCAAAGGTGACTCCTTCACTTATCATATTGCACCTTACCGTACTACACCATGCTGCACCCATCATCACAATGTTGGACCTCATGACCATGTTGTACACATCATAATGTTGCACCTTATGATGCATTGTTGTCCCATGTGCCATTGTTGCACCATGCTAGCCATTGTTGTCCTATGTGGCATATTGTTGTCCTGTTGTTAGTGACATATCCATTCCATGTTTCCTTGTTGTCCCATTTTTTTTGTTGTCCCATCACATCTTGCAATGCTTTCCATGCTTGTTGTTGTCATACATACATTGATCCTTCTAGCAACGATCTCATCATCAAGTTATCCTCATACTTATACTTGAATGCTAGTGCACTATTGTAGTTCTGCAACTCTAGTTAGGGCATCAACAGTACCTTAACAACCACCTCTAAACTCTACAACAATCCTAGAAAAAAGTGTGGATTACCTCCCTTGAGAAGTTATTGTCCTACGCTGGCTATGCCATGTAACTGTTGTAGGAGTATGGCCTTACGACCCTCCACAACTCATCCAAATAGTCATGTGTCCCACTATAATTACAACGAGGATTTGCAGCCTTCAATTTCAGGTAGTTCACCCTAATCCGCACCAAACAATCCAAATTCAATGTTGCTCTTTGGCCTTGTCACCTACCCAAACTTGGACCCAAAACAGTGAAGAGAAACACCCTAAATCTTGCCCAGATTTTCCTCTAGGCATGCGACCTACCTTCTGTAGCAGCTCACCCTTATTACAAATGTTTTCTTGCCCAAAACAGATCCTTCACATCAACGTCCTCCTCCTTCTTGAACTCAACCAAAGAGAGCTCTATGAGATGTTGCACACTTGGACTGCGTTACGGCTGCCTTAGGATAGCTTCGTTAGGGTTGCCTTTAGGTTTGCATTAGGGCAGCCTTTAGGTTTGTGTTTTAGTAGGGACCAGCATATAGGTTGTATGCCTCTTTCTAGACTGCGTAGATACCAGCGTATAGGTTTAGGGCTTCTTCTTGATAGCGTTAGGGATTCTCTTCATGACTTCGTCTTCTAGATTAGGGCAACGTCTTTTCCTCCAACGTTTAGGGCTTCCACTCCTAGATTTCTCTTCCACTAAAACCCAAGACAAGTGGAAAGAAATCAAGATAGAAGTGTGTGTGAAATGACTCTCAAGTCATCTCCTTTTATACTAAAAGTGTTGAGCACATGTGGCATTTATTTGGTTGCTGACTGACCTTGACGAATTGTCTTATAACACAAATAAATTCATAACTCCATGAATACTTATCGGAATCGGATGATATTTAGATCAATCCTACACCTCTCGATGAGAGGGATCCAAGAAAAATATCAGCGGCCATAAATAAGATGACCCACATGGATTTTGGCCCTAGTTGCCAATTTTAACAATGATTATGCACTTGAAAAAGAGTTTTTATGGCCAAGAATGAAGAGGGATGTAGCTAAATACTTTGCAAGACGCCAGGAATGTCAATTAGTGAAAGCGAAGCATCAGTATCCAATAGGATTTTTGAACTCTCCCCCTATGCCAAAACGAAAGTGGGAAGTTATATCATTATATTTTATCACCGGGTTACCCAAAATTAGGAGGCAACACGACTCTATCATAGTAGTTGTGAACAAGTTAACTAAAGCTACCCACTTTATTCTCATACAATCTACTTACAATGCTACACAAATAGCAAAACTTTTCATGACAGAAAACTTCTAACTTCATGGAATAGCTAAGACGATAATATCTAATAGAGATACAAAATTCACTTCGAACTTCTAGAAGGCCTTATTTACTAGGATGGGGATGCAGTTAAACTTCAGCACTGCATACCATCCACAGACAAATGGTCAAACAGAACAATTCAATCAGGTATTGAAATATATGTTACATATGTATGTTATGAACCATCCCACTAAGCGGGTGGAGTATTTGCACCTAGTGGAGTTCGCTTACAACAATGGCTACCAAGATTTGCTTAAGAGGAGTCCTTTTGAAGCCTTGTATGGAAGAAGATGCCATGTAGCTTTGAATTGGTGTTGACTAGAGGATAGACTTATGTTAGGACCTAATTAGTGGCAGGGAATCAAAGAAATGGTAAAAAAGATATGGTGGAACTTGAAGACGGCCCAGTATAGACAAAAGTTATGTTGATCTAAAAAGGACACAAGGAATTTCAAGTTGGGGAACATGTTTATGTTAAAAGTAAAACCAAAATAAAAAGTTTCTTGAAATTAGGAAGTTACTCCAAGTTGCCCCACAATTTTGTGGGCCATTTGAAATATTAGCCAAGGTTGGGCTGGTGGCTTATCAACTAGAATTACCAGCGCATGTTAAAGTTCATAATGTTTTTCATGCGTCTCTTTTAAAGAAATATGAACATGACCCGAGTCATATAATTGATTGACGTGTTGTACAGGTCGAACCGGAAGGATAATTCTAGTTCAAATTACTACAAATTTTGGACCAAAGGGAGATTATATTCTGGAATCAAGCCATCGGCCAAGTTAAAGTGTAGCGGAAGCACTTTAACCCTAAGGAGGCCACCTATGAAATGGAAGGTGAAATGAGGAAAATGTTTCCAATGTTATTCAAATGGGCGTGAATATTTGGAAAAACATCAAGGACGGTGTCCCTTTTAAGGGGAGGGGAGATGTAATACCCCTAGGAAACTACTCTTGACTTGTTTTAATTTAATTACTGGTTGGAAAAAATTAAGTGACATGTGACAGTATGTTGATGTGAACATTCATTGATATAAGAAAAAAAAAATGAAATTATTTTTCATGTGAGATTTCTTAGAAAAATGTTAAAGGCCAACATAAGAGATTAACATGTGACTGTCAGGGAAAAGCAGTTGAAGTTAGTTATGCCTAGAGAGACAAGAACTAAAGAAAAAGGAAAAATTATTCAGTCTGTCACTTCTTAGAAAAGCCTGTAGCAAAGCCTGGTAGAAGGAAAGGGTTAAATTGTCCTTGAAAATATCCAAATTTAACCCAAAAAAACCCTTGAGGATAAAAATTTATCAACAAGAGGAAAATATCTACCATATGTAATTATGATGAGGCTAAGTCTGCATTACCTCGAATATGTTTTTTAAGGGAGCATTATTCTGAAGTTGCCAAAACTGGTCTCGAGACATAATGATAGGGTTACAACCCTTGACCGAACCGGAGGGGATAAAACACTATATCAAGCCAATTTCAAAGGAAAGTCACGAAAAGATATCTCAATGAGTAAATCTTTCAAAGGAAAATTTCCCAAGCACTATATCAAGCCAATTTCAAAGGAAAGTCACGAAAAGATATCTCAATGAATAAATCTTTCAAAGGAAAATTTCCCTGTTAAAAAACAAAACAAAAAATCAAAAACCCTTTATGTCGTTTACCTAATATCAATTTCTATAGGTATGGTTCCTCAAATCGATGGCATCGAAAATCTCCAGGGCAAGATATAGTACTAAAACGTTGAACGACCTTCTGTAACAAGAATAAAGCTTTAGGGTTTGTAAAAGTTTGCAGATCTCCTTACCTCTACGAGCATAGAGTCATAATGAGCTCTCGTCGGCAGGGTTGGGTAGGGTGGTTACCCTAACCCTCTCCAACAAAACCACTATTGTCATTTAACAAAGACAATTATTGATTGTCAATTTCAACAATGGATCCAACGCATGTGACACTTCACGTGACCACTTCGAGTTGGCTTTATAGGTTAAAGAACGTGTCAATATTGTTCACATCTGTTAAATTATGTTATGTTCTATGCTTAGAGCAGTTGACTTCTTTTCTTCTTATTAGCTATTGATTAGCAATCACATATACATTAAGTAAAGTGCAGATAAAACATTAAACATTCGACAGAAAACAAGCCAAGACAAGAGACACAAGATTTCGTAGCCAGCCATGGACAAACCCCAATGCGGGGAAACCCTTTGATCAAATCTTCTTTTATCTTCAATAGTTTAGCAGAGAGAAATAGTACAAAACTAGAATTTTGTAATTTTATATCAGCGGCAACAAACCCTAGATCAGCAAAGTCAAACTTAGTTAAACGAAATGAAATTGACCTTCAATATGCTTGGTCAATTTCCTGGTCAACTAATTCTCGAACAACCTAAAGAAGTAGCCCATAAACAACCCCAAAAAAATAGTCAAATTGTTGTTGACTGAAGTCAATCTGCTGCCCCAAACTAGGGCAGTCAACATTGGACAACCAAAGGTCAGATTGCCTCAATTTGCGTGCCAAAATATTCGGCCTTCCTAAGAGAGACAACCACACTAAAACCACACTCCTGAAAGGTCAATGCTTGGTCAACGCTAGTCAAAGAGATGACCTACAGCTTCTGCATCCTTTCTGCATCTTCCTTTCCCTACTGCGTCCTCCTTCTTCCCACGTGAGTTGTTCCATGTGGAACCCAAAGCTAAGGAGAGAGAGAGAAGAATGAATGAGATGAGACGAGTTGATTATGAATCAACCTAACCTGTACTTATCCGATTTGTTGGGCATGTGTGCCACACATTTAGCTGTTGGCCGACCTTGACAATTTGTCAAGTAAATACGTATAAATTCATATCTCCATAAATACTTGTCGGAATCGGATGATATTTAGATCAATCCTACCCCTCTCTACAAGAGGAATCTAGGAAAAATATCAGTTGCCATAAATAAGATAACTCACATGGAGTTTGGACGTAGTTGCCAATTTTAACACTCCCTCTCAACTAGGGAGAACTCCATCTTCTAATTCATCTCACTGTCGGTATTGTCCCAGCCATCAAATGCATTGCCTTGCACTGCTTGGCTCTACTCTGCCGAACTATGAAACAGATGAGATGATCGAGGATGTATCATACCATCCTCCACTGACCCGAAGTCAGTCTCAGAGTGTGTCAACCACTCTCACTGATCCCAAATCAATGGTGGTCATCCTAGCATAGGGAGTACGATAAATACAACGATGTGTCCATCGATAGTACTACTAATGGTCCCTAACCCCATTTCCCTACTCATTGATCAGATAAGAGGTACTTCCCATGAGTCCCAGACTGCGTGGGTAGGATGCCTCGACAGGAAAAATAATCATCTTGTCCAACAGTCGCCACAGGAGAACTAATCATGCTGGCCCACAGGAGAACTAATCATCCTGTCCCACAACTGCCACGGGAGAACTAATAATCTTGGCCCACAGGAGAACTAATAATCATGTCCCACAGTCGCCACAAGAGAACTAATCATCTTGGCCGACAGGAGAACTGATCATCCTATCCCATAGTCTCCACGGGGTGTCACGGGGGAAGGTTGAATCTTTCACCCTGTACTTAGCGCACCACCAAGGGATGGTGAGTCGCTCTGTGGTTGCATGTCACTCCAAGAAGTACCCCGCGCCCCCTTGGAGCTCCCAAAGCTCAATATATGCATCATACACAACCCTCATAAGAGGGTCTCTCAACGACACCAAGTCATCTCGGAAATTCAAGAATTTGACCTTTCCCAGGGGCTTCGTTAAAATGTCGGCGACCTGTTCATATGTACCGATATGTTGGAGCCTTATTGCTCCCCGTTGTACAATATCCCATATATAGTGGTACATAATATCAATTTGCTTGGAGCGATCATGAAATACGGGATTCTCTAACAAACGAATCCCGCTCTAGTTGTCACACAGGATCACGGTAGTATCCAATGTGAATCCAAACAACTCACTGAAGAGCTTCCGCAACCAGACTGCCTCACAAGAGGCCATACTAGCAGCAATGTATTCTGCCTCGGTGGTGCTTAAAGCCACCAACTTCTGCATCCTGCTCATCCAAGATATCGAGGTAGATCCTAAAGAGAAACGACACCCAGAAGTGCTCTTTTGATCCACCACACTGCTTGCCCAATCAGCATCGGTATATCCATGTAGTCTCACATCTCCGGCAGTGTATCTCAAACCATGTGTGATTGTGCCACAAAGATATCTCAATAGATTCTTAGCACCAATCCAATGTGTGTGGTGAGGCTCAACCATATGTTGACTCAATGTGTTGACTACAAAGCATATATCTGGACGAGAGCTCACAAAGAACATCAATGCTTCGATGAGTTGACGATACTCAGCAACATTTCGTAAAACAGGGCCGGTAGCACTACCACTTAACTTCTTGAAGTCAAGCTCCATCTAGGTAGTCACGGTCTTGTAGTCCACCATACCGAACCTTTCCAATATCTTCACCACTTGTTTTCCTTGAAATAGGAAAATCTCCCCTGGTTTATGCCAGACTTCCAATCCTAGGAAATAGTGCATCAATCCTAGGTCCTTCATCTCAAACTCAAAAGCCAACTTTCTCTTACATTTGTGAATGAGAGGGTCTGCACCTGTTAGAAAGAGGTCGTCAACGTACAGCACCAGTATGAGAGGTTTTTCATCTTCAACCTTAAAGTAAAGGTTAGGTTCAGCTTCACTCCTAGTGAATCCCAACTTCATCAAGTAGTTATCGATCCTCTCATACCACGCTCGAGGTGCCTACTTTAACCCATAGATGGCTTTCTTCAACCTACACACGTGATATTCTCGATCATGAATCTCAAATCCTTCGGGTTGTTCCACATAGACTTCCTCTTTGATTGAACCATGCAAGAACACAGCCTTGACATCCATTTGATGTAGGTTCCATTTTTGCAAAGCAGCAAGGGCTATGATCGAGCGGATGGTGGTATATCGGGCAACAGGTGCAAATATCTTTTCATAGTCTATACTTTCCTTCTGAGAGAAGCCACGAGTGATAAAACGAGCCTTGTATTTTTTAGCACTTCCATCAACTACATTCTTTATCTTGTAAAGCCATTTTGAAGTGACAATTGCTCTGTGCTAAGGTCTGGGACCACATCCCAGGCATCGTTTTTCATGATGGACTCGTATTCCTCAGTCATAGCATCCTTCTATACTTGATGGTTGACATCTTCTCCAAATGATGAAGGCTCAATTTGGATGATCGTGCTCATGATGGTCAAGTATCCCTGATACCTAGTTGGCTTCTTACTTTCCCAGAAAGTCCCTTTGGGTGCAATGTGTCCTTCAACATCATCAAGTGTCCCCCTAAGCCATGAAGGCCTTTTCCTAGAAGAGGAAGGCTCTTGAGGAGGGGGATAAATAGGATCCATAGGTTTTCCCACTTCGGGCATCGTCTCATCTTCCTTTTCCTTTAGTTCCTTGGTGTCAGCTTCTTTAGATCCCCTTTGAGTAGGAAGATTGTCAACTTTGCTAAGATTTGTATGTTTCGTCAAAGGTGACATCATGGATAATCTCGATTTCCCTTTGACCAGCCACATAGATTCTATAGCCCTTAGTATTTTCACTGTAGCCCGTGAAGATTCCTTTCTTTCCAGATGCACCCAATTTATTCCTTTTCTCCTTCGGCACATGAAAATATATAGGACTTTCAAAAATTCTAAAATGAAATATGTCAGGTTTGTTACCAGTGAACATCTCTTTGAGGGTCTTGGAACCCAATGCTTGATGAGAGCATCGGTTCTACACATATACGACAAAATTCGCAGCTTCGACCTATAGAAACTTCGGAAGTCTTTGATCATGGAGCAAAGCACAGACAACTTCCACAATCGTACGATTCTTCCTTTCCACCACACCATTCTGCTCAGGAGTATATGGTGTTGTAGTCTCCCTCTTAAGGCCAACCTCTTTGCAAAAGTCATGGAACTCATTGGATTCATGCTTAGTCCCATTATCAGTCCTTAAGATCTTGATCTTATTTTCGATTTGATTCTCAATCAAGGCTTTGAGTGACAAAACCAAGTGAACACTTCATCCTTCTTTTTCAAGAAAATATCCAAGTCTTGCGAGAATAATCATCTGTAAAAGTGAGGTAATATAAATATCCCCCCAAGGAGTTCACAGGCATCATACCATATATGTTTGAGTGAACCAACTACAATATATCGAAGGTCTTGCTTTGGCTTGAGGGGAATGGTCCCCTTTTGAGCTTCCCTTCGGCACATCCTGGACATACACCTTCTTGCTCTACTCGGAACTCGGGCATCCCTGTCACCATTTGTCTTGCATTGGGTAGAGCTTTATAATGAAGGTGAGAAAACCTTTGATGCCATAGTTCAAACAGAAGTGATGTGTCACAAGACATGACAGCCAGCAGACTTCCTCCGACCTCATATAATGAATCGAATCGAAACCCAAGAGTGAAAGCTTCTTTAAAATTCCTTTTCCATACACGTACCTTGCCATCGATGAAGGTCACCTTGTAGCCTTTGTCTTCCATTGGCGAAACGGACACCAAGTTCTTTTTGAGATCAGGTACATATAGGACTTCTTGCAAATGAATTGTATTACCCTGATTCAATTGAATAGTGACATTCCCTACACCTTTCACGGGATATTCTGCGTTGTCCCCAAGAACAATTTCCAGGTTGGTCTCCTTCTCTATTAGATTAGAGAGAGCTTCTTTGTAACCAGTGAAGTGCCTTGAGGCACCACTATCAATAAGCCAATTTCCCAGCGAGTCCGGTGGAGCAGTAATAGAGAGGGTCGCTGGTAGACAATATTCATCTTGCTTATTGTTAACAACGTTAGATTCATACCTAGAGTTTCTTGCCTTCTAGAAGGGTTGTCCTCTTCCTTGATTTCCAGCATTTCTTATACCTTTTCCATTGGACCTGCCATTCCTTTGATTGCCTTGAGAGTGATTTTGGTCATCGTCATGGTGTGAGTCCCTTTTATCAGAGCAATCCCTCGCATAGTGGCCCATTTTGTTGCAATTGTAACATCACCCTTTTCTTCCACCTTTCGATCCTGTCTTTCCTTTGGATTTAGCCCCAGAATCATTTATTCTTTTAGCATGAGAAGAAAAGGCAGAGGGATTGCCTTTAAGTGCAAAGATTTCTTGCTCTTCCATCCTTGTTTCTTCTTGAATACATCTAACCATCAATTCCTCAAATCCTGGGATAACATTATTGTTGAAAAGAGTAGTCATGAATATATACCATTTAGGTGGCAGTCCTCCAAGAGTTGTGATATTCATTTCTCTGTCAGGAACTACTTCCCCAGTAGATAGGAGATCATTCTTGATCTCGGTGATCCTTAAGAAATATGCTTGCATACTCTCATCTTTTCCCTTCTTAATTTCCTTCAACTTATTTCTAAGGAACAAAACTTGATTTGCATCATTAACTTTAAATAAACTCACCATTCTATCGTAGATTTCCTTGGAGGTGGTCAGCTTGGAAACATAGGCCACCAGGCACTTTTCAATAGAGTCCTAAATGATCTTCTTTGCTTTGACTTCTCCTTTGGTCCACTTTCTTTTGGTAGAAGGAAATGCATTTGATGGAGGCGCAACAGTGTTGCTTCTCACATGGTCCAACACTTCCTGATCTTCTAAAGTCAGATCGAGAGACATCTTCCATCCGTGATAGTCAGACTTATCACGGAGCTTGTCTTTAGCGGGGAAGTGTGATGAGGACCCCATGAAGTCTTTGAGATCGCTTTAACAACCTTCGGTGATTGCTCTTGCTTGGGCTTTGTCTTCACCTCAGCTCTGATAGCATGTTAATTTATGGTATGTTCTATGCTTAGTGCAGTTTACTTCGATTTCTTCTTATTAGCCACTGTTTAGCAATCACATAAACATAAAGTAAAATGCTGATAGAACATTAATAGATCGACAGAAAACAAGCCAAGACATGAGACACAAGATGTGGCGGCTAGCCAGGGACAAACCTTTATGCGGGGAAACCCTTTGATCAATTCTTCTTTAATCTTCCATAGTTCAGCAGAGAGAAATAGTACAAATTTAGAATTTTGTAATTTTATGATAGCAACAATGAACCCTAAATCAGCGAAGTCAAATCTAGTCAAACAACCTCGGATTGACCTCTAGGCAACATTGAAGAACTCGGTCTTCAACAACAAACTTCAGCAACCCAAAACAACCCTTGGCCAACGGTCAAAACAACAGTGAAAGATCAACAGTTTGCGGTCAGCCCTAACTAGTCAGCGCTGGTAAACACTTTGGTCAATGTTGGTCAACGCATCACCCAAATAGCATGCACAGGTCAGCCCTTGGTCAATGCTTCATTTAGTAGCGCAGCACTTGGTCAACGCATCCCTAGAAAAGTCAATGCTGCCCAGAAAATCAACATTGCCCGAAAATCAGTGAACATTGCCCTAAACAGAAAATGTGTCCTTCCTCTTGCATGTGTGAGAGAAGCTGCTCCTTCGCTGGCCCAATGAGATGAGGAGAGAGAAGATGAATGTTGAGATGATCATGAAATGAGGCACAATGTCTCCTTGCTTTATATGCAACGTTGAGGTAAAGCTGGGGGTGTGCCACACACTTTCTTGCTGGCCAACCTTGACAAATTGTCAAGTATATACAAATAAATTCATATCTTCATAAATACATGTCGGAATTGGATGATCGTTAGATCAATCCTACACCTCTCGACGAGAGGAATCAAGGAAAATATATAAATAAGATGGCCGACATGGAGTTTGGCCCTAGTTGCCAATTTTAACAATGTTTTGTGAGAAAAATCATCCACAAAGATAATATAATACAAGTAACCACCAAGAGTAGTTATAGGCATTGGTTCACATAAATCGGAATCTGATTTCCGGCATTTCAGAAAACATCTTTCTCACATGGGGTAATGCTTTGTAGTGCAAGTGAGTGAACCTTCGGTGCCAAAGTTCAATTTGATGATTTATGTCATGGATTAGTGCATGAATAGGTCTTCCGTTGATTTTGTATAGACCTTCACATCTAGATCCTAGAGTGAGGGCATCTCTCATGTTGGATCTCGATGGCCAAGAGAGAAGTTTACCATTTATGAAAACAACTTTCATTCCTTTCTTCTAACGCTGATATGGACACAAGATTCTTCTTTAAACCAGGTAGATATAAAACTTCTTGAAAAGTCAAAGTTTTAACTTGATCCAGATAGAAAGAAATAGAACCAGATCCCTTTATGGGATATGTAGAGTTATCTCCAAGAATGATTTTCATATCTATCTCCCTCTTAGCCAGATTAGAGAGTACTTCTTTGTAACCAGTAAAGTGCCTTGAAGCACCACTATCAACCAATCAGCTATTACAAGAATTTGCAGGAGATGAACTAGAAAGAGCAGAAACAAGAAAGTACTCTGATTGAGTCTCAATTGCATTATTATTGTACCTTTGGTTCCTTGAGGAACGATAGTTCCCTTAGCAAGCAAAAGGAGCTTCTCTTCTTCTTTTGTAATCAAAATTGTTGGAGTGATTGTTGAAGTTCGATTTTGATGCTCATTTGTTTTCTAAATAGTCACGAGCATAGTAACCAAGCTTGCGACAATTGTAGCATTGGACTTTTGATAAGTCTTTGGTCCATTGGGAGGAGCTATTGGGAGCAAACTTTCTCGAATAATGCATTCCTCTTCTTCCTTTCTTCTTTTTGCCTTGAACAACAAAGGCAGTAGGTTCTCCCTCCTCATGCTTGGGAATTCTCCCTCTGGAAATCATTCTACCTTCTTCTTGATTGCACTTTCCCAGGAGCTCATCAAATGTAGGAAACTTGTCATTATTATTGATAGTAGTAATAAAACTTTCCCAAGAAGAAGGAAGACCTCCAAGTGAAATCAGTGTCAGTTCTTTATCGGAAACAACTTCACAAAAAGTTGACAATTGATCTTTGCTTTTTGATATCCTCATGAAGTATGCTTGAATGGTTTCTCCTTTGTTCATCTTAACATCCTTGAGTTGATTCTTCAAAGCAAGAATTTGACTCAAGTTGTTCATTTGATAAATTCTAATCATTGTGTCATACATTTCTTTGGCTTTCTTCAAATTGGAAACATAAATGATGAGGTGGTCTCCAAGAGAGTCAAAGATAATTTTTTTAGCCTTGACTTCTCCTTTCTTGTATCTGGCCTTGATAGCAACATTGGAGTTTACAGCTGGTTCTGCTACCTCTCCTTCAACATACTCTAGAACATCATGTTCCTCAAGAGTAATATCCAATTTGGCCTTCCAAGGGAAGAAGTTTGAAGCATCAACCAACTTCTCTTCTTTCTTAAAGTAGGAGGAAGACATCTTGATTTGCTCAAAATTTTAGTAGCAAATAGAAAGGGACAACAAGAGATATTTCAGTAGCAAAATTGAAGAGAAATTTCAGCAGAAAATGAGCAGTAAGTAGAAGGAACAACAAGAGATATTTAAGCAAAAAGAGAGCTGCAACTGGAGCGGACAACAAGCTATATTTCAGCAGAAAAGGAGCTGCAAATGGAGCAGACAACAAGCTATATTTCAACAGAAAGAGAGTTGCAAATGGAGTGGACAACACGCTATTTTTCAGTAGAAAATGAGCTGCAAATGGAGCAAACAACAAACTATATTTCAGCAAAAAGAGAGCTGCAAATGGAGCAGACAACAAACTATATTTTAGATGGAAACAAGTTGCAAATGGAGTAGACAAAGTTATATTTTAGCAGAAAGAGAGTTGCAAATGGAGTAGACAAGTAGCTATATTTAGCAGAAAAGGAGCTGCAAATGGCGTTGACAACAAACTATATTTCAACAGAAAGAGAGCTGCAAATGGAGCGGACAACAAACTGTACTTCAACAAAAAATGAATTGTAAATGGAGCGGAGAACAAGAGATATTTCAGTAGAAAGAGAGTTGGAAATGGAGCTTGTCTTCACCAAAGCTCTGCTACCATGTTGAAACTTTGATGCTCTATGCTGTTACAATCACTTAAATCCAGAACTTCTTTATGCTGCAAAATAAGTTAAGTAATTGTAGATAGAACATAAACCATATAAACCATATGCACAATTGAAGGCAACCAAGAACTCAATGAGACACAGAGAAGTTAGGTCAATGACCAGGGAAAAACCCAACCAGATTCTTCTATTAGAAATCAATTGTTTAACAAAGATACAAAGTACAATGAGAGAATGAAGAAGTTCACCAAATCTAAAGAAGATCTCTGACAACAGTAGCTGATGCAAACATTGAATCACTTTGGCTCTCCAAGATCTGCTCTTGCTCTTCAAGAGTCTTTCTCTCTCTCTCAATCTTCCTCTAGACTCTCCAACTCTCTCTTTCTCAAGTTCGATTTCTCCTCTCACAAGCACAAGTAAGTGTGTCAAGTGAGGATGAGTGGCACAAATATATAGGAAGAGCAAAGAAGTCGAATTCACGAGGGAGTAACTCCTATGCCTTAAGGAGGAGTTACATATGCCAAAATAGGAGTGTAACTTATGCATTTAAGAGAGAAGTGTAACTTATGCATTAAAGAGGTGTAAGAAGAATCTTTTTATGACGAGTCATTAAATTGTGTAAGAGAGTGTAAGAGGTGCATAAGAGCATTAAAAAGAGATGAATGAATCCATTAAGGGAGAGAGAGAGAGTAACATATGCATTAATTGAGAGGAGTTACATATGACATGATTGAGAGACTTGAATTTCTTTTTAATAATAATATAATAATATCGTAAAAAGGATAATAGTAATAATAATAATAATAATAATATTGATGATTAAGTTAAAAATTAAACAATTGAGATTGATTAAGGACAAGTTAAGTGATTTTCCATCGTATATATATGATTACGAATTGATGGAAAGTGATTACTATTTTTGGAAAGTCATGGTTGCAAAAATAAACATGATTTTCTATTTTTAGATAGTCACTTTAGAAAGCTCGGAAATGCAGTTTTTTTCAAGGAAATTCATCCCATAGCTGTCAATTTTCAACAATATTGTGAATCTTTTACTTTTGCAACTATTAGCTTTCTTGTACTTGGAATATTCTTCATTGATGCAACACTATTTCAAGTTATTTCATGTATTTGTTACTTTGATGATCATTTAGCTCATGAGTGGTTGATGTCATTATCTTGTCATTTGAGCATTTTCTTCCAAGTATTATTTCCTTTATAGTTGCAAGTGATATTTATATGCTCATCATGGTCTAACAATTTGATATTGCAGAATTATTTATTTGGGCAAACATTTGTCATTTACTTTGAAGCACTGCTCTATATTTTGAATATATTACTCATATATGTATATGCTTGTTCACATTTTGGAGTCAAGTTATCTTTGATAAGTATCTCTTCTAACTTTAGTCTCCTAGAAACTCACATTTCCTTTAATTAACCTTCTTTAGGGACTACCCCCCTTAGCTTAACTAGGAGAAAGCTTTAATGGAGAGAGTAGGGATTAGGTGACAGCCCCTTCTCTTAGTTTGCCACCAAAATCACACCTTGTGGGGTTGAGGATTTTTCCCACACTAACCTAGGTGTGCAAGCAAGGCGGCAATAGTGTGAACACCAGAAATAAAGAGAGTGCGGATAAAACTCTAGCCATCTCCCTGAGTTTTGGGAAATTGCACTACGTCATGGGCCTGCCATCTAAAGAACTTAGGTTTTTTGTTAGTCTAGAGTAATTTTTATAGAACTAGTGATCATGTTATATCTTGTTCTTCATCCATGGTACCTTTGTTGTGGTTATGAACTCTCACAAAATTCATCACTAAACCAACCCATAAGAACCTTAATCGACTATCGTATCAAACTTATGTTCACATCATAACAACAAAACATCAAGTCATAACATATATCCAAATCATACATCACATGTGTCAGATGATTTTCACCCCATGAATATGATATAACTAGCTTAAGTCACTTATATTCAATGTAACTAGCTAGCGTCAACAGCATATCAAATCACAAGAGTACACTGTCCAAAACATGAACACTCATTTGGTCGGTAGGCACATATCTTAGTCAACTTTTTCGCAACAATCATATTATACATGTGCTTTTTATTGGGTTTCACTCATAATGAATATCATGCCACAAACTTAAGATTATCGCTCCTATATTCACTAGATCATGCAATTTTAACATGTGATACCATCATCTTATCGTAAACTTTCTGGCTGTAAATTAACAATTGATATTCATTCATATATTCACCAGATCATGCAATCTTAACATGCAATACCATCTTATCGTAAACTTTGTGGCTGCAAAGTAACAATTGATAATCATTCATGTTCATGTCTATTCATTAAAATCATGAACAACATAGAAACCATCGTCTCATAGGTTACTTATCAATAAAAATCACCAATCCATAAAACTGAATCTATGTCCATAAATATAGGCAAGCCAATCTATGCCTATCATCTAATGTCTCAATTAAAAAATCAAGTTCCAAATCTAATGTCATATCAAATATAACATTTGAGTTAGTGCCTGCTAGGTCCACATGCCATGAGTAATCAAAGCAAAAGAGTGGGCACTACAATAAACTACAAAAGCTGAATTTACACTAAAACAAAACAAGGAATCACAAGGCAATATAAATGCATGCTGGTCACTAGCACATATTGCATAACCATGAGTCATTGATAATCCTTAAGTCACACAAGTTACAGCTCATGTTGTCTATCAGGTATAGGAAGCAGTTGACTAATCTGGTAAGAATTTCAAGGTCTTAGTCAGGTCTATTCAAGGACACTAGATGTGGGGCATTACACCTGTGCCAAATGTCTTAGCTTCGTTCTGTGTTGGTATGATACCACAGTGCTTTGGTAATGCTTCATCAACCTTACCATTCCCAAGATCCCAGTCTTTATTGTGACTTTGATATCACGTTAATAAAAATATGTACAATAGTTGCAGAAAATTTATACAAGCAAAATGAAAGAGAGCCATTTGAATTGAATTGCATTATTTGTTAATTCTTTTTTTGTGAATACATTGTGGATGTGAATTTTGGTATTGCACTTAATTAGATGATAATTAAATGTCTAAGCTATTCTGAAGTCATATACATATACATTATTTTAAAGTGTACTTGCTGCCTGAAGTATGTAAAGAACTAGATATAGCTGTTATGAAATAAGCTCTAACATGAGCTTCATCTTGCTTTACTTCATCCTCCTCAAGGGAGGTCCGATGCAACCATCTGATCATCTCGCGATATCAGTTTCTCATTCCCCTCCAATGGAGACTCTCCATATCCATTTGCATTAACATTCTGAACGGATTTGGAGCAGCAAGATGATTTGCTCATCCTTTCTCCTCTAAACCTGTCTCTAAATCTCAGAATAATTTTAGAGAGAGATTGAGGAGGGAAGATAATCAACTTATCTTCTGATACGATGTCTAAATATAAGTCACTTCAATGTTAATTGTTGGTGCTCCATGTGGATCATTGGCATCTTTTATAATCATTTTTAATTTTTTTTGCTAGTTAAAGGATTTTATATTAAATAAAGTTTCTGTCTGTCCGTTGTGTTTTTTGATAGTTAACGAAATTTCTTATAAAGTCTAATTATCCCATATGCAAAACACAAAGAAGTTAAAGTGGGAAGATTATCTATAAATAGGATCTTAGGCATTAGAGTAGGAGTCTTTTGAGAACGTGTTATTGCAGGTAGTCAATAAGAGATGATTCTTAGCCAGGTGCAATGCCCATGCCACCACATCCGTACTTCTCATAGTTTTTAAATATTCGGCTATTACTACTCTGGACTGTATTTTTGCTGTGAGTAGTTTAGAATCTGCAACCAGAGGTACTACTGGATATTGCTGGAGTTATTGCTGTTATTATTGAACTTATTGCTGTCAGCTCCGAGTTTACTATTGTTCCCGCCAAATTTTCCTGTTGTTTACTTCTGTTAGCAATCTTTAATATTTTATTTTTAGATTACACATTAGTTTCCAGGTTCCAGTTTTCTGCTGAGAGTCATTTTCAGGATTTAAAATCAGATTTTAAATTGGGCTCATAACAGCTTCCTCTTCCGAATATGTTCAGATAGATGTTGCAGGTGGATATGGAGAGTTTTTGGGAGCAATCAAGGGGTTGTAACTGAGGGACGAGAGAGGTTGAGGTCAAACAAGAGTACAAATGAGTGCTCTTTTGCTGCATCTTGAGAAGAGGCTGAGGTAAAACTAGAAGAAAACTATTTGAAAAGAGTTGGAATGTTCCTTATAAATCTTAATAGTTCCTCCGTTTTTTCTGACGAATGGGTTTTAAATTACTAGAAGAAGAATAAAGTTTTGTCTAGCGCTTTTCATTAATTTTTATTTTCTCTAAACAAGAGACTTTTGGGCAAAGATTGTCTTTGGAAACAATCTTTGGCTTGCTTCGTGCAAGATCATCACTCAAAGCAAGGCCTTGGTCCCTTGAAGTGGATGTATATAATTTGGGAAAATTGAATGATGCCAGACTGATTGAAGATCAGTGTTTAGAGCTTGCTTTATGGAATTCATCCTAAAAAATTTGAAAGGTATAAGATACATTATGAATATTGATAATAGCCTGTTATTTTTGAGAACACATGCCAGAATTACCTGTAAAGTTGTAGGTTTGGGTGTGTTAGATGCCTATTTTTCTTTAAATATTCATGGTACCTAAAATTGAAGGAACACCATTACGAACATTACGAGAACACTATGGAGTCCCAAAAGTGGTGAAACAATATCTTTCACAGCATCTCAAATATCTGGGCTTGACCACTTGTGAATCTGAAGGAACATATCCCTGGACCATCAACAGCCTGCAAACTCCAACATCCTTCATATCAACTTCATATGCCAAAATATCTAGACTACACACTGGTCATCCAGGACTTCTTACAAAGATGATCACATCTCCATACAAGACCAAGACAAGTGGTTCAAATCTGTTGAATCACAGCAGCCCACATAGGGCCTCCAATAACCTGTAAATTTGGGTATGTTTTCCATGCACGTCAAAACCTATAGCAATTGAAGAAAAACTCTCAACATGGTTAATTCCCTCTTTTTAAGAGAATCTTCTGGTAACTGGAGCAAGAATCTCGTCAAGGTCAACTTCCTCTTTCTAAGAGAATCCAATAACACTGTCTTGGTACTGTTCAAGAATCCCATCGATTGCAAGTTTGGAATCAATTACTGATTTCACAATAGGTTTTGACCTATATCCATGGCATCTCACAATATATGCTCTGCATATGCGTCCTGTTTTCGCACAAAGTGTCTAGGCACAGCGACAATGCTCAGAGTAAGGGCTGTCACTCTAATCCTTACTCACTCTGTTTAGACTCTCTCCTAGACAAGTCAAGGGGGGTAGTCCCTGGGGTGAATGAATGAGGATAGCCTATGAAACACTGGTTCTAGGAGACTTAAAGATGGACAACTTGACGAATGTAAACGAGTCCTGGTTAACTGAGATGGATAGATCTAATAAAATAAAACACAACCACAAGATAAATTATTTTAGACCAGTGCCTTATGTTCAATTAACCATAGAATAAATAGAAACAAGGTACCCAGAGCAATTTATAAATGTGGCGAAAGTGACGATCATGAACGATTAAATGTAAACGCCCAAAACTTTAACATGCAATATATTCTAGCAATTACATATCATGAAAAATTTAAGTGCTAAGCAATGATCCCAGATTTAGAATATATCTTTCTCATATAGTCAATTTTTAGATATGATTCTAAAACATTAAATGCACTTGACAATAGAGAAATCACTACCACAAAATTTAAAATTTTACACTTAGGACAAAAGACACCAAGGAACTTTAGGTTATAATTTTAATTATCCCTTAGGTAAGTTTAATGTACTAGGCTTATAAAGCAACTTTAATGTGGCAAATGAATTTTTTAATGTGACCCAAAACCAAATCAAAA
This sequence comes from Pinus taeda, assembly GCA_000404065.3. Lineage (NCBI taxonomy): Eukaryota > Viridiplantae > Streptophyta > Pinopsida > Pinales > Pinaceae > Pinus > Pinus taeda. Next base: position 35,099 of record APFE031029009.1, on the reverse strand, counting down.
GACTTTAATTAAATTTAAATTTTTATGGTCCGTAGGCCACATAAAAATAAAAATTTCTTAAATTTGAAAGCTCAAATTCCCCTTTTGATTTAATTCCTTAGCAATACTAAAGTCACCAAACAATTTTTAAAATTTATAGATTTTTTAATGTTTTTTAATTTTTTAAAATGAAATCAAAATCAAATTATAAAAAAAAACATCAAAGTAAACAAAAAAAATTAAAACAAAAATGAAAAGGAAAAGGAGAAACCAAAAACAAAACGAAAAAATCTAATTTAAAATAAAAAATGAATCTAGAAGCTGACCAAAGTTAAAAAAATCAATTTGATTTTTTTTTAAACAAAAATCAAAAGGAAAAGAACTAAAACCCTAATCGCATAAACATAATACAAATGAACTAAAATAAAAAAAATATCAAATGTTTGAGTGTTTGGTTGTGTATGCAGGTTGATGGCAGTAGAGGAGCTCGATGGATGAGCAGAAGAATGTGGATCGATGGAGGATGGTATTGAGGGAAGGCCGCAGAGATAAGGCAACGCTTGAGGGCGAACACAAATGTCAGGTAGCGAGGAAGGGTGGAGCGAGGGACAAGGATAAGCTGCGAAAGAGCTTGGGCAACCGACAAGAGCTAAGGAAATAGGATGCGACTATTGCAGCAGGCAGAGAAGAAGAGAGATCTGCGGGAGAAGAGGCTGCGGAAAGAGCTTGGGCAACCGACAAGAGCTAAGGAAGTAGGATGCGACTATTGCAGCAGGCAGAGAAGAAGAGAGATCTGCGGGAGAAGAGGCTGCGGATGGAGGAAGGAGCCACGAGTTAGGTTTGTACAACACGAGGAGGGAATAACAACAGTTTTGCAGAGGACGCGGGTAGCAACAGAAAGGGATCCAGGTGGATAAGGAGAACACAAGTTTTTTGCAGGGTTTGCAGGTTCAGATAATACACGTTTTTGCAGGCAGCGAAAAATGGACACGTTTGGAGCTAAAAAGGAGGAGGACGCAACAAAGGGATATCAGATGGAGAAAAAGAGGGCGTGAGAGTTTTGCAGGCAGTGAAGAAATTCGAAATTTACAACAAACAATTGGAAAAGCCTAGGCAACGGAGGAAGATGAAGGATGGAGTAATGGAGGGATAAGGGGTTTCTAAAAAAAAATTTGAAATTTGTAGTGAATCAAAAACCCCAGGCAACACAGAAATGGTAGCCCAAAATTCAAGATAGACCCAGAAAAACGAATTTCACACCAATATATTTTATGCTTCAGATTTGGCCTTGAAACCCTTATAAAATTTCCAGATCTAAGAATTTAAAAACCCTTTGGACTGTAAAATTTTTCCTAAAATATGCCCCTACAAAACAATATTGAGGCTAGATCTTATCTTCCAGGGCCTAGATTTGGCTTCAAACAGGAATTCTCCTTCAGATCTGTGACCGTAATGACAAAAACGAAACACCCAGAAACGAGATATATAATGATAAAATAAAAAAGTAAGAAAAAACGGCTAAATTACAATAATTACAAGTTGAAGGCTTTAAGTAGCCAGATCTATCATTATGCCGCACAAAAAATTAAATTTTTAAAATTTTAAAGGAGGTGCTAACTCGAAACCCTTTGTGTACCGCCAACAAAATCTTATGATAAGCCCAGAGTTAATTTAGATGGGCTCTTCTGGAAACACAGATCGGGAGTTGGCTGGTCCAACTGAAAACTTCCCGTACCGCCCGAGGATCTGAAATCAAGATTTCCCTTCAAAACTCAATCTAGCCATCAAAATAGAGCGAGAAAATAATAATAAAATTCAGACAAATAGAGATACTTGTTATTATGTTCAAAATTTAAATTATTATTTAAACCCCAACGGCTGAGCAAGATACCTGTACTCAAATCACTCTTCAGAAGCTATTATCAATGGCTTTAGAAAATTTTATGCATGAAAACAATACATCTTACAGAATTCCCATGAAGAGTAACACCAACAGAATTTAACCCCAAAGTCTTTCTTTATTATTCAGAAAAAAAATCACACCAAAGCTTCTTGCTAAGTACACGACTCAAAGATCGAATAAATCAACTGACAAATGACTTCCTATTTAAAGATAAATCCTCCATCTGCTAGTACGAGTGATCCTCGTCAAAGCAATCTCGACCGTTGATGAAGATTAAAATTTCTTTTAATCTTATTTGTCGAAATATTTAAATATTGGGGAAACTCGAAATTTTTAATTAAATGCATTTTAATTAACTCAAAACTAGTATTTTTGAGTTAATTTCCCAAAAAGTTTTATTTTGACTTAACCCCCAGGGATCAAGGGTTTAAAATTTAGCAAAATAATTAATTTACCTTAGTCCCGGGACGTTTTAAAATTTAGTTTTTTAGGACCGACGAATTTTGCCTTTGGAGAATTTAAATTTATCTAGGACCTAAAATTAATTAAATCTATGGCTAGAAAATTTAATTAATTAACCTATGAGGGGATCAATTAATTTTCCAACCCTCAAGACACTTTACATAATGATTTTCATATTTTTTACATCATAAGGGGGAAAATCCATTTGTAATAGATCCTCACAGACCACCCATTTCTGCGATACAAATATAATTCAGTAGACCAAACAATTTGTAATAAAATAACCTAACCAAATAGTTAGGATTATTTCGAAATCACTTTTACATAGATTCGATCTAGAACACTAGGACTCACCTAAGATCCTAGCGACCAAATCCGTTCCAGCTTTGGGGTAAGACTAGAGGCGAAAACTCTGCCGACCATCCGAGAATGGATCTGTGAGATAAAAAATTTCCTAGAATGGATATCGTCACTAGAAAGGTAGGTTTATCTAGGTTGTTACATACATGACACGGTTTTGCTGAGATTATTTACATCATATACATGTAGAATGGGTTTACATTATAATATGATGATTAGGCTGATGATGATAGCTGAACGACACAGACACATCGATTAGGTGCTATCCCTTTTGCGAAAAAATGGGGTGTACTGCTATGCGTCATTGACACGTAGTGGTCAACATCTGCCTCTACTTGGGGACACGTTGCCGCACCGGAGGAATGTGAGAATCGAGAATCTGCATCCATGCAACACACAAGATAACATAAGTAGCGTCCATCCAAAAATTATCATATAATATTAAACACATAAAAGATATAAGCTCTTCATTTATTAACTAGTCTAGTAACATGAAAAATATAAATCTGACATAACTACAAAATGAAATGCTGAAATGAAAGGGTGTAGGGTTAGGAATACAATATAAATGATGCCCAGTGGCATAAGATGTCCTCTCTGAAGTACAATTTGAGCATTTGGCCATTCATGGGTAAATCCATTGGTTCGCCTTCCAACATGGTCAAATGGAATGAGTTGGGTCCAACAATGCCTCGAATGATGTATGGTCCCAGCCACAAACTGTCAAATTTGTTATGCTTTCCTGGTTTTTCTTTCTTTCGATCCCACAACAGGACCATATCACCAACCTGCAAAGATGTAGGATGAGATTTTTTGTCAAAGCTTTTCTTGATGTTAGATTGATTCTTATACATATTATCAAAAGCCTTCCTACGAGTTTCATCCAACTCTACAACTTGATCAATTCTATTACGGGCAACATTTTTGTCGTTATTAAAGCGCTGAAGAAGTTGGTAAGTTGGCAATTTAAGGTGCACTAGCAAAGTTGCATCCAGGTCGTAGACTAATTTAAAGAGACTTTTACCAATAACTTTCTTTTTTGTTATCCTATTTGCCCACAAAGCATACTTGATTTTACTATCCCAATATCGCTTGTTGTCTCCTACTATTTTCTTGATAATGGTTATAAGATTTTTATTACTTGATTCAACCAAGTCATTACCCCGAGGATAATAGTTAGATGAATGAGATAACACAATGCCGTACTTAAAACAGAATGATGAAAGTTCCATAGAACTGAAAGTCGTAGCATTGTCAGTAGTGATCTTGGCAGGGACACCAAATCTAGTCATTATTTGATTCTCAAGAAAGTCCATAATAACCTTTTCAATGGCATTCTTACCTGGAAAGGCTTCTACCCATTTTGTAAAATAATCAGTAGCGGTCAAAATCCATGAGTAGCCATTGCTAGAATTTTCATGGAATTTCCCTATGAAATCCAGACCCTAATGCTAAAAAGGAGCCCCAACAACCACAGGTTGAAGGGGCAGGGCAGCTAGCTTCTGCTTCCCAGTGAATAGTTGACAGGACTGGCAACTTCTAACAAATTTTTGCACATCAGTAAAAATTGAAGGCCAGTGATATCCATCTCTAAGGATTTTGTGGGCGATGTTCTAGCAGCGTAATGCCCTCAACAAAATCCAGAGTGAAACTCAGACATCAACTTTTTAGACTCAATTTCATCAACACATCTAAGTATAATGCCCTCTGGATTTCACCACCCAAGGCCATCCTTCATAAGGCAATATTTAGAAGCCTTTAATCTAAGAGCCCTTCTTTTATGAGCAACTAAATGGTTAGGACATGTAAGATTCAATAGGTAATATATAATATCCTTGTACCATTCATGCTCTCCTAACCTTTGTAGCTTAGGTGAAGATGAATCGTTAAGACAAATCAAACCAACAACTTTTTCGTTATTTTTCAGTTAACATCTCGGTTAAACCTTGACCCTTGACCAACTTGGTGGGTTTAATGTCAAAATCATATTCTTGAATTTTTGTTACCCACCTAGTATGAGTCCCTAAGCAACCGGTTTGAGTTAATATATCTTTGACAACGGAATGTGTGACATAAGCTATGACTTTGGAATATCCCACATATATTGTGAAATGCTTAAGAGATTTAACTAAGGCATAAGCTTGCTTTTCCATGGTAGTGTAATTGAACTCAGCATTGTGGAGCGCTACTACTATATAATTGATAATATATTAATATCGATATACCTATATAAATTTATAATATTAAAAATATATATATATTAAAGTCAAATTTTATATTTAGATTATAATTTATAAATTAAAGTATAAATAGAAATATTAAAATTGATATATATATATATATATATATATATATAAAATAAATATATTAATTTATTGTATTATATATTTAAATATATAGTAAATATCACATAAGTTATATATTTTATAATTTTATATTTTCAAATATTATAAAAATTTTGATTGGCTAAGAGTTTATCTTCATTGAAAGTATTGATACATATTAATGGATCAAGACCTCGAGGCATGCTGTAAGAATGGAAGTCTAACCCTATTACGTATCATTAGTGGGTTATTTTTAGGTGGCTAGTTTTTGTTTACACATAATGATTTAGCTGCATGTTGAGGTCCCTGGATTGTATCAAGAGAGGTTAGGCTAGTAACCATGAATCTTGTAGCCTTTCCCCTACAATGGAAAACATATATATACTATATATACTTGTTGTTTCCTTGTCGTGTCTGGATCTTGACTTTTGAAAAATCCTCTTGATCTGTATCTGTATCCACATCCTCATCCTAGTAACCTAGCTCTTTAAGCATTGAAATAAGATAGAAACATGTCAAATCGAGATTTTGTTTGAGTGATGGGTACATTTTTATTAGACTTATGACAAAGGAGTTCAACAATTAATGCCACCAACATCGAGGTACATAGAGGGATTGGTGCTCTTCATTAAATAGATCCATACCCTCATACATGATATAATCCAATGGAAACATTGCAATCCGCCCAATCTTGAAACTTATTAAGTCTACTAGATTTTGAGTAGGATCTAAAATTCTACTTTCTCCATATGAAATCTAATGAGGTTGGAACCACTCTTAAATATCTCGAAACAATTAATGGTAATGTTAAAAATTTAAGTAAGAGTGACATTCTACTTAAAAATAAAGGTGGATGTCACTTTTACTTTAAGAATTTAACATTACCATTAATTACTTAGCATTAGTAGGGCTCTAGGGTTGAATATTATACTTCTCCACTCATATATTATTTTTTTATGCAAAATTTAGGGGGGATGCTCAACCCTTTTTTAGAGGGGATGCCCACAAGCACCCCTTTTGGGAAATGCATCACCCATATTGGGGAAACGTTCCAACCCCATTTTCGTGAGTTTTCCTAGATGGTCGATGTGGGGAAACGTTTCCCTAGGCATCCCCAGGGAAAATTGGTTTACATTCATGTTCTCGTAGAGAAGAGGACGAAGCCAGAGCCTTTAGGATAGAAGGGCATATTTGTCGGGTGCATTGAGATGTTAAAAACTTACAGGATCTTCATACCAATGTAGAGAAAGACAATTGTGAGCATGATTCAGATTTAAGCAAGAACGCAACAAATTACAGAGATAACCACAAATACAGAGATGCGATAACCATAAATACAGAGATGCAGCGGAAATAATACTTCATTTTATTACTGTAAAATACTGAAATATGCTTACAACTAGAAATGGAAATAAACCAGCTAGGGCGATGGTAGCTTATCTCTGAGAAGAGATGTGGCGGCTACATGCCTCTGAACTGTGTTACAATGAGGCTCGAAGGCCTATTTATTGTTGAGAAACAATGGAAAACCCTCACATCCCAAAACCTAACCCTAGAAGATGAAACGCCAAATTGTGGGCCCCGTTTGGGTAAATTGGTACATCAAATTCCCGGGGTCGTAACTTTGGCATACAATCTCCGTTTGACGCGTACAATAGCTCGTTAGAAAGATCTATCCGAGCACTACCACTTTGGGAAGGGCAACATGGGTCCATGGACCCATGTTGCCCCCAAATTTCCCAAAAAACATCGTTTAGGGCCACATTGAAGCATGGTTGATGATGGTCCACATTGAACACTTGGTGTAGGCGAAGGAGTGAAGGAATGATGTGCTCCAAAGCATTGTTGCCCGTAGCCTTGTTACTGGTGTAAGGACCATGTCGAAGTGGTTTGAGTTTCTGATGGGTTCTTGTAAGGTGTTCTCTCTGCAGATGTAACCAAACTTTGTCACCCACCTGAAACTTGTGTGGTACCCCTATGGGTGAGGAGAAGTTGTTCTTGTGTTTTGTCATGACTGTATCCCTCTGTTGTTACTGCTGCGTGGAGGAACCCTTCGCGGGGGTCATGGATGTAGCAACGATCTTCCCCTTACTTTGGGAGCGAACCATACAAAAAATAAATTTCCTAGTCTGTGAGATGAGCTTGTTGCCTTTCTTACAAGTGATCAAAGAGGTGGAGCTACCTCTAGTATCCTGTATAATGAATTATCCAAAGAAATAATGACAGCGTGAGGCCTTGACTCATACACAACATGTCGCCTCCACAAGTATGGCTGGCCTAATAGTACATCACAAACATCCAAAGGTGTAACATCACACAATACCTCGTCTATGAAGGGCTTGATGCTGTAGGGAAGGCGGCACTGCTGGCGAACTTTGAGATCTCGTCCTCATGAAGCCACCCGATACTATACGGCTGTGGTTGTGGTGTAGTCGGTAGGCCCAACCGCTTTACGACCTCTGTTGAAATGAGGTTCTTTTGGCTACCACTGTCGACAATGAATTGCAGCGGTGAACCCTTCACCCACATCTGTGAGTGGAAAAGACGCTCCCCCTCCTCTGGGTCTTCGGGCTCATTCTTCTGGATCTTGGCAGGTGGCAACAGTGGCACTCGGATCTGCATCAATGATTTGCTTCCCTTTGCCATTCCCCTTGTCGGGTTCTGGCTCAGGGTCGAAACATGCATCTGATTCGGAAGCCTTCAACTCGGCCACCAACGACTTGCTTGGTCCGACACTCACTTGTGTTATGAGTGGGACTCTTGTGGAACTCACACCACTTTCCTGTGTCCTTCTTTGGCTTCGTGGTGTTGTTTTTTTCTTGCGGCTTCGACGGGTTGTCTTGGGTCACCCCGCCTTGGCTTTGTCCTTTGGGCTTCGGATTTGCAGATCCAAAGTTTCGCTTCTTCTGTTTGAACTTTTGCTCGATTTTGACAACATATTGGTATGCCGTGCCTAGCGAGGAGATGTTCAGGAACTCCATCTCTTCCTGGATTTATTTGTGTAGGCAGCCGCGGTATTTGAGTACCAAATGCAACTCAGAGTCCTTGATACACAACTGTGTGCGAAGGGTATGAAAAATGTTTGTGAACTCTGGCACATCTTGGTCCCTTCCTTGCCGCAGCGTGGTCCACTTTATGTATTTGTCCTTGTAGCTTTTGACAGGGTAGTACTGCTCCTTGATGGCATCCCGGAATGAATTCCAGGTGGGTGCGGCTGAAAATAGTGAGCCGGTACTTTCATCCTTCTGCTCGCAGTAGGTTTCCCACGAGTCCTTGACGTGGGGGGCTGCTTTGAGAAGAGCTAAAACAATTTTTTCCCGACTCGAAAATTCATGAACAGAATAGTAACCCTCTAGCAGATTTAACCATTTATCTACGACATCTACATCTATCTGACCCTCGAATATGTGGATTTCAAAATTAACTTGTACCTTAAAGGGCGTGGCGTTTCCAGAGTAGCTGCTGGAAGCCGATGCGTCACTTTTGGGTAGCCGCTGAAGGATCTGAGCAAAGCTGTCCATCATCGCGTTCCGTTGTCGCTTCTTCGAGCAAGATTTTGATAGGATCTCCAGCCCCCTCGTCTTTCTTCTCATCTACCATGGGAGGCCGTCGGGATTTGCGACGCTGGTCTTGCAAAGGTTCGACCAGTTCAAGCCCTAACTCCTTATATCCCGACCTCGTTGGGGACATGCAAAGAAAAACAGAGAAAAAGCAGACCGCTTTGATACCACTGATCTAGATTAAGGCAGGAACACAAAAATTACAGAGATACCATAAATACAGAGATGCGATAACCAAAATACAGAGATGCAGCGGAAATAATACTTCATTTCATTACTGTAAAATACTGAAATTTCTTACAACTAGAAATGGAAATAAACCAGTTAGGGCAATGGTAGCTTATCCCTGAGAAGAGATGTGGCGGCTACATGCCTCTGAACTGTGTTACAATGAGGCTCAAAGGCCTATTTATTGTTGACAAACAATGGACAACCCTTCACATCCCAAAACCTAACCCTAGAAGATGAAACGCCAAATTGTGGGCCCCGTTTGGGTAAATTGGTACATCAATTTCCTGGGGTCGTAACTTTGGCATACAATCTCCATTTGACACGTACAATAGCTCGTTAGAAAGATCTATCCAAGCACTACCACTTTGGAAAGGGCAACATCAGTCCATGGACACATGTTGCCCCCAGATTTCCCAAAACGTCGTTTAGGGCCTCAAAACAACGTCGGAAGTTCAGGACCCGAAAAAATTGCTAAAAATAGTAAATTGTGCTACAATTACGGAAACTGAAAAACTGAAAGAGACAGTTGCGGGGGTCCAAATGGGATAGGTGGGTGGCCACCAACATCCACCTGGATCAGAGCATGGATGTTAGGTGTGAGGAGAACTTGGCATCCATGAAGTCTCATGAGTTGTCACTAGCAGTGATAGAAGATGATGAGGAGGTTTCGAAGGTAGAGTAGCAGGCAGAGGCTTCTAGTTTAGGGAGCCAAACTTTAGGTGAGGAGTTAGTAGCACCTTCCAATTTTGTCAAGAGAATTAAGTGGTTTGAGCAGACATTCATCAATGCTCAAGAGCATGTGGGTGCTCCTAGAAGCACATTTAGGGAAAGCAGGCCTCTGAAGAAGCTTCTGAACTACATGGCATTGATAAGTAGTGTCGTCAGAGAGGTAGCAGGCCATAAGATTTGGAGGAAAGACATGATGAAGGATGATGCATGGGACATTGCGCCTGGACTAGTGGCATAGCCAGTTCCAAGTCGCTCTCTAGGAAGTACCTTCCTCACTAAGAGGGAGTGTTGATGAGTAGCTTGGGTAGGTACTTCTGCACAAGCCTAAGTGTCTAGGCGTGTGGAAGTTTCCTCATTGACCCTTAACCTTAGCAATTACTTAAAAAATTAAAGTAATTGACTTTTATAAGATAAAATGGGTTAATCTAGTGACATGCAAAGGTTATATGCATTAGTGAATTAGATGAATCTCAACCGTTGATCTAAAGTGGTGTTGAGATCTAATCTCAATCGTCAATCACTTTGGAGATTGGGGTTGTGGATTCGGCCAAATAACTCAAACTTATAAAAATAAGGCTAGGCTAAGGGAAAAGACACATCTTGAGCACAAGACACAATGAGATAGTAAGATATTAGTGATTGGGTGGAGAAGGACTTCAAGTGTGTAGGGTTCATAGAAGAGTGCAAGGGGTAGCAAGGGAAATATCCAAATCAGCTAGCAAATCGAAGGATTTGATTAGCTAGATCAATTCCAGGTTTATAGTTGTATTCGTATATTTCTTCAAAGTGCCATTTTACCAGGAAGGGAGCCCTTGTATATTGTAGCTTGTATTTAATGAAACAATAGATTTTGAAGGGTAGAAACCTTGTGTGCATGTGATTGAGATTGTTGCGATTTAATTTGCTTTCGTTGTTATATTTTATTCATGTTTTAAAATGTTAGCCGTGTTTTTTATTTAGTAGACTCAATCTACTAGGAAGTCATTAACCAGGTTGTTGGGGTTAGAAATTAACAACCATAAAATTTGCCACTGAGCTTGTTTGGCATAACTTGGTAAGCCACCCTAAACAGTGAGTATCTCTCTCAAAAGTTGCATGGATAGCTTAGAAAAACTGACTCTAGGCGATGTAACCAGCATAGGCTTTTTTATACCATTCCCATGATTACCATAATTTTGGATCCAGATACAAGACCACCACCTGAAGTTTCATCATGTCATCGATAATGCCTTGGACGATGAAGTAATGTTCCATCTGGGTGACCCATCTTGATCGGCTAGAACCATCAAACTTGTTTAGGTATACCTTCGAAAAATGGTGCCATATGTTATTATCCTTTGGTTTATGGCCGTGAGGACCCAAAAAGGGATGTTGGTGGCTAAACAACCCTAAGTTAGAATCAATGTTTTAAAATTGGTTCGGTTTGAAATGAAACTGATCAAATCAGTCAGTTGGATAGGGCCAGGGATCAAACTAGCCACCAAACTTATCTGAATTGTTTTGTCGCATCTTGCATGTGTCACCCCGTAACAACCTAACTCCCAAACCCTAAACAAAAAACCTATCTCCTAAACTATAAACCATAATAATAAAACCCAACTCCTAAACCCTAACAATGTTGGCAGTCAATGGTAATGTTAAGTTCTTAAAGTAAAAGTTGATGTTTCCTTCTACTTGAATTTTTAGCATTACCATTAATTGTTTCACGATGTTTGAGAGTGGTTCCAACTTGAACGGATTTCATGGAGAAAGTAGAATTCCATATCACACTCAAAATTTTGTAGAATTAACAATTTTCAGGATTTTTGTATTGGTAGTATTGCAACATTTTCATTGAATTGTATCATGTATGATGGAATGGGATTGGCATGTAATCAAGAGCAACAAACCCTTTATTTACCTTGATGTTGGTGGTATTGATTGTTTAACTCCTTTAATTTTAGCGGGATTGATTGTTGAACTTCTCTACCATGGCCTTAACATCCTTTTCACTCAAACCAAAATAATTGGTTAGGCATGTAAACAATTTTCTACCATATTATGAGGTTGAGGAGATGAACCCGTAACTTAAACCAAAATCATGGGTTAGGCATGTTAAGCTTCTTCTACCATATCATAAGGTTGAGGAATTTAAGGAGTTTGAAGACTCTGAGCCAGGTACTATTTATGTAGTTGTTGTTGATGATCCAATTTCTAATAGTGGTGATGAGTTTAATGAGTAACCGTGTTGATTAGTGATTTGTAGTAGGCTAGTGGCCCAATAGCTTGTAGCATGGTTTTTGAACTCTAGAGGCCATTTAGAGGCACAATGATAATGTATTTTGTTGCTGATATGTATTACACTCGATGCCATTTTGATATAGTCACCCTTACATGGTATATAGATGAGAAAATTTTGCATATTTCTTCTCTAATGGTTTAGAATCTTAAAAATATTTTTTTTCCATTAAAATTAATCATTTTATGTATTTTTTTGAAAACCTATTTTGATAAGTGGCAAGTCCAAAGTTGGGTTCATGTTTTTAAAAGTATGGTTATAAGTTTTTTCCTAGTGTGCTTTAATGTGTTGTGCATACCAGGGTTCTTCTTCTGGTGTGCATTGAGCTAGCCTAGGTGCCAACTTCTCAATCAGCTTCTCCAATTTATCATCCAAGCTTTGATCCTAATCACTTATGGTCTTCTTCATTTGTGTATATTCAGCATCTAGGTTGCCCAAATTGTTTGTAGGAGAGCAGGTGGTCATATTGTTGGGGTGTTGTTATGAGGTGGTTTATAGAGCTTCATCATGGGTGAGCTTACTAAAAAGGGTTATCGAGTCCCAAGGACAAGGGATTGTTAGGTGCTATAGCTTTTTGATATACATGGGGGTCCAATAACAATACTCACCCCGATATCCCATGTCACTAACTAAGGAGGCTCAACTATCCCTTTAGCCATACTACTTGATTACCTAGGTGCTAGAGAGTGATTTCCTTGAGTGTTGTTCTTGGTGTACTATAGCAACAAGAAGGTAGATTAGTTTATCTAAAACAAGTTTTAGGTATATTTAGGGGACTTCCTATATAATCGAGAGTATGTAAAAGTGAGAGTCTGTATACAAGTGAGGTTTGATGCAAAACTACTTGAAAGGGTACCAACATGTGTTACAGGGTTTCCAGTGATATGATTCCACCCGTATTTCTTGCGTGTATTCTTTTGCGACTGCAGTTTTATTTGTTGAAGGACATATCATTATGTTATTTAAAAATGCCGTAACACATCTCTAGCAAAAACCTCAAAATATTAGGATATTACTAACCTAAAAAAGCTTTTATAATCACCAGAGAATAACTCACTTTTTCAAGGTAGGGTTTGAGGTAGAAAATGTAAAATGATTGTAACTTCAATTATACTTCTCATATTGGCTATTATGACCCCAATTATGAATCACCCTAATCTAGCTGCCCTAGATTTCTCAACATTATTTTCCCTCCAAACCACCTCACAAGCCTCCAAGAATGCACTTGGTGGGTCTGCGACTAGCAATGAATTGGCTGGTTTATGATGGAACTGGCCAGTTTTCCCATGGTAGGTCTGCGGTCGGCTTGGCAATGAATCGACCGATTTATGCTTGGTTTGTTTAAAATGCGGTGAGGTAGGGTGGTTGACTGGGTTTTTCGATTGGTTCAGTTGGTTCGGCCAATGAACCAACCAATTTGACCAGTTTCCATTTCAGACCAACCAATTTTTAATACTATGGTGGTGACCTACCTACCATGTCCTTTAAGAAACAAAGTTGTTTGACTATGGCTTTGTTCTATCAAAATCATCTCAATCCTTGTCATATGTAGGCAGGGTATAAGTTTCAAGTTATGTTTAATGCTTTTCAAATAGGCCAAAGCTTCCAAGTGAGAAATATTAAGAATTAAAAAAATAGTCTTTGCCCCCAACTATAACAAAATTAGTTTCTTGGTGATTATAAAGGTCGACTTCCCAAATTACTTTCACAAAATGGAATCCTAGGCAATCAAAGATGAAGAGAGTAGATTGGAAATATTGTTTGATCAAATCTTTAAGAATAGAACATGGACATGTTGTACCAATTCAAAAATTAGATCAAATCAACTAGAGGTTGTGGGACTCCTTTCCTTTTTTTTACGAGTGTTTGGATTATACATATGATACTAGGCTTTTTTTTTGCATGAACTAACACATAGGGACAAGCCATTTATTAACCTCTTGATTCTCAACCATATATTTTTTGAACTAGATCCCTCTTATCACAATGAGGGTAATGCACCCAAATTCAACATTATAGGGAAGTCATTAGTACCATTCAATTTGGTTGCCTTTGGCTTAGAGGTCATGTGTGGTGTTTATCTATTTTGCCAGAACCACTTATGACTTGCACCTAACCACAACCACAATTGTGTGCATTGGCCCACATACACAAGTGTGAGTGCAAGCATGAGCATGTCACTCAGTAAGAATTGAACCTTGGTGGGGGTAATGTATTAGTTACCCACTTTCACTAACCCAACAAGCTACCATTCACTCATGCTCAACCATATTTAAGTCACTATACACTAGTTGATGGATTTTAGGAGATCATTTGTCAACCAAAGGGAATGGTCTCTCCCTTATACCCCAACATTAGGAGCATGAGCATTTGTTGCCCTTGGCAAATTTAAGACATGATGCTTATGACACTCTAGGGTTTTTCCTCCAATATATAATATTGTGGTTTAGATGAGGATCCTACAAAGGTTAAGCTTTCCTTTCCTTCCTCATGTTGAGTGGTGAACAAATAAGGGCCAAACCAAATTGCGTAGAGGAAGCTTGAAGCGTTGTACTTTGACATCTTGTTAATAAAAGTATCTACCATAAATAAATTCTTTTTCTTCTCACCATGCTTTTTTTTCACTGGTTAGTGAGCTCAAGGACATTGCAACTCAAAGATATTCACACAAGAGAGGTATCAGGGCTATCGATGGCCATCTTAATAACATTTTCCACACCCATTGGAAATGAAAACCTCACATGACTTTGTGCGCTTAAATATTCATGCCAAGAGTTTCCAAGGTTAACTTGCTTTCTTAGATCTTTATCTTTCATAAGGAATGTCATCATACAAAACCCTTACAAGGGGATTTCTTGAATAGTTTTTTCTAATGCATCTTATTTGTGTTTGAATTTGTTAATTTTTGAAAACATATCTAAATTTTCACAAGAGAATATGCAATTCTTAAGCCTTATATTGCCTTGTCTTGGTAAATGAATTGAGTGATACATTTGGATTTGGTACTTCATTCAAATGAAAGGTTTAATGTGTAGTGGGGGTAATTGCTTCATATTGGTCACAAGCGTCTCTCCAATAGTTGGTATATGTAAGGTGCTATATACCAATTTTATGGACACTCCTAACAAGATCCCATCAATTGTGCAACTTGTGGGCATTGCAAGGATGCTATGCATATGCATGTTTTAGTTTTTTATATTAGACCTGCACTGGAAATGATATCACAAGAAAAAATAGTTGATTCACACCAAAAGACTTCATAGAAGTCTTGCTAAGAGGACTCCATCAAAAATCAATATAGAGTAAATGGAACTCATAGAAATAGAAGGATAAGAGGGCATTAAGAAGATAGCGTTGAGAAACGCTAGATTAGATCTAAAGCATTGTAATCTGTATTTTCTCATTTCGACCATTATCCCATGATGGGAGCCCAAGTAAGTTCTGAGTTTTTAATGAAGAGATGTTGATTGGGAAGAACCTTTTGTGTCATTATGATTGAGATTGGCTAATGTGATTTTTTGCTTCCTTTAATTGAGTTAAGAACCTAGCTATGCTTTTATTTAGTAGATCTGTAATCTAGTAGGTCAATGAATTGTTGGGTTCTAGGTTTGCGGGAAAGTTAACATGGAATTAGATTTAGAAACTTCGAAAACCAATCGTTGAATTACATAGAATTTGGGTTTGTACAAAAATCACTAGGGTAGGTTTGGCCATGATTGTATGAGGCACAATTTTTTTTGTAGGCTGGAATTGACTATACGATCAGAGGGAAAATATGTACATGGTATGGACGCTCAATTTTTTTTTTTTTTTTTTGTTTCACTGAAGGAAGGAGCCGAAAATAGTTTTGGGACAAAATAAAAAAAAGGGGTGATAGGGGGTGGTCGAAAACCTGATTGGGCTATATGAGACCCACCCAAGGCATATGAAGCAGCTAAAAATGGCAATTGCTTGGATCGATTATTTGGTTGTAAAGGGAACAAGGCGGCAACGACAGGGTTGAATGACGCTAAGGGTTGTCGGGAGGACAACAACGGGCTGATTGGTAGGTCAAAAGTGGCAGCTAAGGATTGTGTGGGTATGGGCAGTTGCCAAGAGCAAGGGAGACAACGTTGAGTGCGCAAGTGACCAGTAGAGGGATGGTCGGAAGGATAGAAATAGGCTGACCAATTGGCACAAGTAAACACGGTAGCAAAGCCCCTTGGTGGTGGCAACAAACAACTGCTAGACCTACAGGTCATGAATATTAGCATGCACAACATAAATAAGCCACGGGATGACTCGCTGCAGACAAAGACAGAGGGCCACGACAAGGAGAAAGTCTCCGATTGAGGTAGGGAACAATGGTTGGCTAAAACACGAGCTTAGCCAAGGCCAGATCATAAACCCAACTGGAAGTAAGCAAGTGTTTGGGTCAACGAAACAACTGAGTGACAAAAGGTGACAAGTCGGCCATGCAGCAAGTCGGGAAAATGCGACAGAGTTAGTTGTCAGCTAGGTCACAGATTCGACAAAGATCGAAGCGGCTGAGGTGTGTGAGGACACATGTAGGGTTTTCGAGATTTAGGTAGAAAGAAATTTGCTAGTTGCTAGAACTGTGGCCGCAAAGCCAAAAGATAGGTAGATTGTGAAATTGGGAAAAGGTCAACTCTCATAGGGGGAGAGAGAGACTGACCAATTAGGTTGTGCAAGTCATAATATTTTAGTTTACTTTTCGATTTCAAAATGGCACCAATAGCTCTGAGGTTTGAGGATAGGTTGGATGGCTCTTACAATTTCAGTGCATGGAAGGAGATGTTGATTTTCTAGTGCAATCAAGACTAGTACATTTTTTCAAACTGATAACAACTTCTAATGATATAATTTGGCTTCTTTAGAGCATTCCAAGTATTAAGCAGTTACGCATGAAAAATTGTAGCCATTAACTTTTTCAATAGAGCAATAGAGATCACACTAAACAATGAGACAAGAGACAAGAGACACCAAAATTTTGGTCAATGACTAGGGCAAAACCCACAAAGGGGAAAACCCAACAATCTTTCCTTATGAGAGAGTTCAATTCACCAAAATGTACATTAGAATATTCCAGTAAAAAATACCAATCTCTGACCTCAATAAATGCCAAGTCAAATCAGTCAAAGGAAAGAGAAATAGTCAATGCTGGTCCATAGTCAAAGTCTGCAACAGAGGGCCAAATTTTGGTTTGAGGCAGCTAGTCAAAGGGCCGAAATTCGACCTACAATATCCACAGAAAAGCTCAATCAAAGTGCCACAGTTGACCTGCAATCAACTTTCGGTCAATGGCTCAAAATAGAGGTATAACTTCAGTCAAACCCAGTGAACGAATCACATATAAAGTCGGCCTCCAAGATTAGTCAAGAGCTCTGTCAAATAGCAACAAAAATTCCCAAGTCAATGTTGGTCAAACATAAGTCAAATAGTTGGTCAACACAAAGATAATCTTCCTCTTCTTCTCCTCTCATGTGTGAACAAATCTACTTGGTTCAGATCGAATTGATGTGATGTGATGGATGCCAAATGAGGTCAATCTAATGCCAATTTATATGTGTGCTAGGAGGTGGGTTTGACCATAGGGTGAAACCCCTTCAATAAGTGGGGCTGACTTGTCCAAATGAGGCAGTCTTGGTTAACATGAAAATTCATAATTTCTCCTTTTGTTTTGCCAATGAAAATACTGGCCGAAGCTACCAATTTTCAATAGGAGAGTATAGCTTTGGTTCTCATGGAGAATTACCTATGGGATTTCGTAAACGCCTAGGTTACAACTCCTCTAGACTCTACAACTTTGGCATCCCACAAATTGAAAGACGTGAAAGCCAAACGTATCATCATGGATGGGGTGAAGGATCATGTGATCCCTCACATATCAAGGAAGAATAGTGTCCATGAGATGTAAACCGCTTTGATGAAACCTATATTGGAGTGATAATCATAATTGGAAAATGGTGTTGAGGGAAATCCAAGGAACACTAAGATCACTGAATCAAACACAATGGCATCACAACTCACTAGGATTCAACGAGTTCGAGATGATCTTGGAGCTATTAGGGAAGTTGTCCAAGAGGATGAGCTTGTAAGGACAACCTCAAGTGAGTTCTCAAAACCATGGGCTACCTTTGTGATAGTTTTAGTGCTAGAGAAACTACCACAATGGATTAGATTATGGGATGACTTCACTCAAAAGGAGATCTAGGAGAAATCATTATTTGGAGGACAATACAAGAGTGAGAATGATTAGAATCTTGCTCTTGCCATTTAGGCGATGAGGAGCAAAGGTTCGAGTAGCACGGGTGAGGAGTCCACCTCACAATCCAACAAGAAGAAGGACTTGACTAAGGTCGAGTGTTTTGCATGTCATAAGATCTGACACTGTGCTTCATAGTGTCCAAAGAGGAAGAAAGGGGGAAAAGAAACACTGTCAATAGTATTTGCATTCGCAGAAGTCATGGTTTTGCCAAGAATTTTGAAATCAAATTCTCATTTATTTCCTACCTTACCTTAGGCACATTACCAATGGGTGAGTGGTTGCTAGACAATGGAGCCACATGTCATATGACAATAGCACATGAGTTGTTTGACATCTTGAACAAGTGGGACTCAAATTTGCATGTAGACTTTGGAGTTGATTCCAAACATGCAGTGAAAGGGGTCAGAACAATGATATTCTGGCTTGAGTTAGGAGGCAGGCTAGAAGTGAAGGACATGCTATGGGTGCCAGAACTCCGATGGACTTTAATCTCAGTCTCTATGATGGAAAAGAAGGGGTTTTGTGTAACATTCCAAGATGGATAGACATTAATCAAACCTAGGGGGTCTAGCTCTGATGAGGGACGTGTCATTGGAGTTAGAGAGAGAAACTTGTAAGCTAAAGGGCCAACCCATTTGAGCGATGGAAATAAGTAGAGCAGTGACAAAGAACAAGGAGTTGGAAGCTTTGAAGGTTGAGCAACTCAGAGGGAGTCGACCTTCAGGTTCAGGTGGGGAGGAGTATTATGCAAATATTTTCAAGGACTCTTAATATGAGATGAACTTACATGATGTTCAAGAGTAGGAGGCTTTGAGGAACCAAACAAAGGGCAGTAGGACTTTGAGGATGTTTCTAGACCAGGTGGCAGGGAAGGCTTCTAATTTAGAGGGAGCAACCGAGCCAGTAGATGCAATTTAGAAGCAAAGTCAATTCTAGGGGGCAAAAGTTTCTCCCTTGCTAACAGGGAGTGTTGATGTTTGTAGCTTAGGCAAGTTCTTTTGCACAAGCTTAAGTGTCTAAGTGTGTAGAAGTCACCCAAGATCTCCTTAGACATTTGCTCTAATGTGAGCAAGTTGCATTTGTCACTCAGCCTAAGTTTTAAATTAGAGAATCACATAATTATTATGTTAGCTAATTGAGCTAAAAGTAAAATTAGGAAAAGTGAAATAATTAGTTTAGTGATTCTGTTTTAATCTTAGCCCTTGATCTCAAGTGGGGCAAGATCAAATCTTGACCATCAATCACTTTGGAGGTTAAGGTTAGGTATTTAGCTCAATGTAAAGTTATAAAAGCAAGGTTAAGGAGAGGAGAAGACACCATGCAACAACACAAGATTCAGAGAGGCATCTCAGTGAGGAGTGTGATACTCTAGTGTGTCGGGTTCGAGGAAGTGCAAAAGGGGGGCTTGGAGGTCCAGATCAACCAAGGAGTTCAAGGATCAATCTAGGGCTTGATCTGCTAAATCAGATCCAAAGCATTATAATTTGTACTTTCTTAATTGAGCCATAATCCAAGGATGGGAGCCCAAGTAAGTTTTGAGTTTTTTTAATGAAGGGCTATTGATTGGGCACATTGTAATTGAGATTAGCTAATGTGATTTTTTTACTTCTGCTAATTAAGTTAAGAACATAACTGTGCTTTCATTCAGTAGATATGTAGTTTGCTAGGTCAGTGAATTGTTGGGTACTAGGTGTTGCTGCCTTAAGTCCACACCTAGGTTAACATGGAGAAAATATTTAACCCCACTTGGTGTGGCCTTTGGGGCAAGTTTTGAAATGAGCAACTATCACACAAATCTCAACTCCTTCCTCTAGGCTAACTCCTAGCGAAGTCAAAAGGCTTGGACCCTATGAAATAAACTAAGGCTTAACAAGCTTTAGCAAAAAGGAAAATTAGTTCTAGGGGTTAATTATAATGGACCAAGGTACATTCAACTATCAATATGTAGATTACAACAATGACTTCAAAGCGTGTGGATCAACTTCATGAGCACAATAACCATAATCATTCATAAGTAAAGATGTAGCTTAGGCAAGATCTTCTGCACAAGCTTAAGTGTCTAGGTGTGTAGAAGTCGCCCAAGATATCCTTAGACACTTGCTCTAATGTGAGCAAGTTGCATTTGTCACTCAACCTAAGTTTTAAATTAGAAAAGCACATAATTATTATGTTAGCTAATTGAGCTAAAAGTAAAATTAGGAAAAGTGAAATAATTAGTTTAGTGATTATGTTTTAATCTTAGCCCTTGATCTCAAGTGGGGCAAGATCTAATCTTGACCATCAATCACTTTGGAGGTTAAGGTTAGAAATTTAGCTCAATGTAAAGTTATAAAAGCAAGGTTAAGGAGAGGAGAAGACACCATGCAACAACACAAGATTCAAAGAGGCATCTCAGTGAGGAGCGTGATACTCTGGCGTGTCGGGTTCGAGGAAGTGCAAAAGGGGGGCTTGGAGGTCCAGATCAACCAAGGAGTTCAAGGATCAATCTAGGGCTTGATCTACTTAATCATATCCAAAGCATTATATTTGTACTTTCTCAATTGAGCCATTATCCAAGGATGGGAGCCCAAGTAAGTTTTGAGTTTTTTTAATGAAGAGTTGTTGATTGGGCAAAATCTGTTTGTGTCATTGTAATTGAGATTGGCTAATGTGATTTTTTGCTTTCGGTAATTAAGTTAAGAACATAACTGTGCTTTCATTCAGTAGATCTGTAGTTTTCTAGGTCAATTAATTGTTGGGTGCTAGGTTGTTGTCGACTTAAGTCAACATCTAGGTTAACGTGAAGAAAATCTTTAACTCCACTTGGTGTGGCCTTGTGGGCAAGTTTTGAAATGAGCAACTATCACACAAATCTCAACTCCTTCCTCTAGGCTAACTCCCAGCGAAGCCAAAAGGCTTGGACCCTTTGAAATCAACTAAGGCTTAACAAGCTTTAGCAAAAAGGAAAATTAGTTCTAGGGGTGAATTATAATGGACCAAGGTACATTCAACTATCAATATGTAGATTACAACAATGACTTCAAAGCGTGTGGATCAACTTCATGAGCACAATAACCATAATCATTCATAAGTAAAGATGTAGCTTAGGCGAGTTCTTTTGCACAAGCTTAAGTGTCTAGGTGTGTAGAAGTCGCCCAAGATCTCCTTAGACACTTGCTCTAATGTGAGCAAGTTGCATTTGTCACTCAACCTAATTGAGCTAAAAGTAAAATTAGGAAAAGTGAAATAACTAGTTTAGTGATTATGTTTTAATCTTAGCCCTTGATCTCAAGTGGCGCAAGATCTAATCTTGACCATCAATCACTTTGGAGGTTAAGGTTAGGGATTTAGCTCAATGTAAAGTTATAAAAGCAAGGTTAAGGAGAGGAGAAGACACCATGCAACAACACAAGATTGAGAGAGGCATCTGAGTAAGGAGTATGATACTCTAGTGTGTCGGGTATGAGGAAGTGCAAAAGGGGGGCTTGGTGGTCCAGATCAACCAAGGAGTTCAAGGATCAATCTAGGGTCTGATCTGCAAAATCAGATCCAAAGCATTATAATTTGTACTTTCTCAATCGAGCGATTATCCAAGGACGGGAGCCCAAGTAAGTTTTGAGTTTTTTATAATGAAGAGTTGTTGATTGGGGAAAATTTGTTTGTATCATTGTAATTGAGATTGGCTAATGTGATTTTTTGCTTTCGCTAATTAAGTTAAGAACATAAATGTGTTTTCATTCAGTAGATCTGTAATTTGCTAGGTCAATGAATTGTTGGTGCTAGGTGTTGCCGCCTAAGTCCACACCTAGGTTAACATGGAGAAAATCTTTAACTCCACTTGGTGTGGCCTTGGGGGCAAGTTTTGAAATGAGCAACTATCACACAAATCTCAACTCCTTCCTCTAGGCTAACTCCTAGCGGAGCCAAAAGGGTTGGACCTTATGAAATAAACTAAGGCTTAACAAGCTTTAGCAAAAAGTAAAATTAGTTCTAGGGGTTAATTATAATGGACTGAGGCACATTCAACTATCAATATGTAGATTACAACAATGACTTCAAAGCGTATGGATCAACTTCATGAGCACAATAACCATAATCATTCACAAGTAAAGATGTTGCAACAATGATCAATATATGAAATAGCTTCAAGGCATAAGATATAGGAAGTAGAGACTAATTCCCAATGTAAAATACTTGCAAAAGTAAATATTCCAAGTAAATGACAATAACTATGAAAGTAAAATGTTTGGAAATAAATGCTTGAAAAATGATTGCTCAAAAGTAAATGCGTTGAAAGTAATGTAATTGCATGTATAAATAAAGTACTTAAAAGAAGTGTTTTGGAAATGTAAATGCCCCAAGAATGAAAGTGCTTTGAAAGTAAAGGCAATAACCGAGTACAAGAAATGCTGATCGCAATGTCTCTTGGGTTGTTTTGTTTAGATTTAGGTTATCACTCGAGTTTAGGTAAATTCAACGTGTGAGTGTATGACATGCAAATGTGATTGCAGAAATTAAAACTAGTTAGAAATCAACTTCCTCTTCAGGCCTTATCCCTGTTGGGGATACAATCTTATAATAAGAAGTCTTAGAAGAGGAAGGGTCCCTGGTTAAACTACTTCAACCAAGAAGTTATTGGAACTTGTTGGAGGTTTATTTGCAAGAAAATGAAATAAACTAATGGTATTAGATCTAATCTAAGGCAGTGAATGAAATCTAGCTAAAGCAAATTTACAATTAGTCTACTCTAAGCATAAGAAACAAAACTTATCAATTAGATGCTCAAGTGAGATGAAAGATTAAGCTAGATCACAACTAGATTTGTTGAAATGAAAGAGAAACTTAGCTAGATTGTATGAAATGAAATTAACTCAAAAGCAATGCAATCTACTCTAATGTTATTATTTGATGATCTACTAGTTAATTTTAGATCCAATCCACAAACCATGAAAATGTACACCCACAAGAAGATTCCCGAATGGGGAGAAGGATGCTTAGGGGGAAATCCCCTAACTCCCAAGAAAGGTTATAATGCTTTATTAGATCCTTTTGGAATAAGGGATTGAAGTCAAGAGAAGGAAGAAAATGTAAGGGATGGAGAGAAATTGAAACAGTTACAAATTACAATGAATCCCTTGATAGATCAAATCGTAGAAGAAGTTATTTCAAGGATTACAAAGGTAAATTTCGCTGGTTTTAAAATAGGAATGTTCTAGATTGTGTTTGGGTGCTCCAAATCTTTAATGCTGGACGAAATTCGCTAGCATCTCCCTTTGTTATGGTGAGGGTCTGCTAAAAATCAGCAAACAATTTAAGTTAGAATATGCCAAAATTTGAGATTAAAACACCTTAAAAAATTTCGCATATGTTAGCCCAAACACTTAGTGAAAATCCTAGAATTGGACTACTAATTTAGTAATTTCTTACTCTAGTTAACCAAGAGAAAACCAAGAAAACTTGGTCCTCTCTTAGTTATTCTACTGCTGTTAGGACAACAATCAAGATGAAGCCTTTTATGCTTGATTTTATGATGTAAAGTACAACAAAAGAGAGAAGAAGTATCTGATATTTAATTGAGGAAGGAAGGAAAGAAGTTGGGGGTCTTTGATGCCCTCTTGAGATCCTTTTGACAGCTTTTTGGAGATCGCTTGGTGAGGTGGGAATAGTGCTTCACAAGTGCCTTGGAAGTGGTTGATTCAACCAAGAATATGGCCAGCTCCAAGCTAAGAGAGTAACCTGTATCACACTAAAAGGAAAGTTTGCACAACAACATTAGTAGCATAGGTGTCTGCTCACATAATGACAAGATTAGACATGCTATTCAACTGAGAATATGCATGTCCTAATCAAGCCTAGAATATAAGCAAGTCAAGAAGGAAATAAACAATTATGGACTTTTCTTGGACAATAATGCTCCTACTAGGTCCTAGGCTACAAGATTGAAAACAAATTCAAATGTACATAAACCTATACAGGTTATACCTCCAGTAGCCTCAATGCACACCACACAAGTTTTGCACCATTAGACCTCCAAAGTTTTTGTTATTGAATGATGTGAAGTTGTGAACAAGTAAAAAATCAATTTGACAGAAGTTTCCCAAGCTCAAGTTTCCAACACTACCTTGCAATGAGTAATGGGGGTACAATATATAGAAATTTGGGAGCAAATCTCAAGAAGAAGAAAGTCTCCAAGTCTCCCATGGGTGAAGATCCCAAGGCTACCAACAAATTTCCAAGTGGCTGAAGGAGCTGGCTAAGTGTCCTTTGAACTGCTGTACGAGTTTCCCTTCGCTGGCAGCGTATATCTCCTTGACTACTGCATATGAGAGAGGGCTGACAGGTGTGAGATGAGTGGGAGAGCAGGGGGAGACAGATCCCCATCAAATGGTGGCTAAACTCCTTGTGAACACAACGACAAATCCAAATGTAAACCGGCCTGCTTACTGGCTGTCATATCCTGTCATAACTGTGCTGCATGGGAGTGCTAGGAGAGGTAACGTATGACTGTTGAGAGACTGCATGGTAAAGGTGGCTTCCATGTGTACTAAACTCACACCCAAAGGGGAAGTGAATTCCTTCCAAACTGCCACCACAAACAACCAACCAACAACAAACTTGGCTGGCATATCTCTAGTGATATCGGCCCCTCCACATGGGAAACTCGGCCCTACAATTAGGGATAGAACTCGGCCTCCACTTGGCAGTGAACTTGACCCCCTTATGTTGTGGCCTCCAAATCAGCATCAAACTCAACTAATTTGCCTTGTCACATGACTTGACTACTTTGACTGGGGACATGTTTTTAATGTGTCCCCACTTTATTAAGTTTTCAATTTTCCTTGCTCGTTTTCCACTTTTTGAAGTAAAAGTGAGTTTTTATGAGGGGATATTCATTTTTTGCACCCCAAAGTGGGTAAGGTTAATGTTGTTACTCTGCGTATGTTTTTTGAGTACTCACATGCCATCAACATTTCCTATCACCACTTTCTATTTATTACATACAAAATTAATTAAAAATCCTTTATGCAATAAATTTTTAATTATTTAAAAATTCCTAAAAATACCTAACGCAATTCTGTAAGATTTTGGTTATGACCTAGCATGGTAATATACATTGACCCTAGACTTAGAAACACAGTCAAGTCCTAGTTATTATGATGCACTCCAACTTTGGAGGTTATGAGCGAAAAAACTCAATTAGTTGTTCATCGTTAAAAAACAAGAGTAATTAATTAAGTGAAAAAACACTCTAGAATGGTCTCCCTTATTAACCAGGTCCCAAGTTGTCTAAGTCTGTTACATAAGTTCACCATACTACCGTCATTTATTACAATTCCCCCGTCGGGGTATGGAATTTGCAAGGATAGAGAAGGGGCAAGATTTGCCTTGCTGGACTTTTGGTCCTCAAAAATTTTGATAGGTGCCTAGTCCTTTAGGCCATGGAGTCTTCAATTCTGCTAGGTACAACTTAGTAGGTAACACTAGGTTTGCACACCAATTAGCATGATGATTATGGAAGTGAAGCAAGGTTGCCCTCTCTCCACATTGTTTAGCTATACATAGACAATTTTGAATAATGGATTAATATAGAAGGAGGTGGTGGGGGAATTAATATGGTAGGATCTGTGATAAATTTTTTACTTTATGTATATGATGTGATTTTGAAAATCATGACATTTCACAACTTATAAGGGCACTTATCAGCATTGGAGACTTGTTCGTCACAAAGGTGTTGTGAATAAAATATTCATAAAAATATTAATTACATAAATAATATTAAAATAATAATTAATTAAGTAATTATTAAAGCATTGTTATTTATGAAGGGATAAATAGTCAAAAGACATGACTATTCATCCTTCGTGGCCAGTCAATCCCTATTATAGGCAAACCACCACGAAGGTATTGTACACCATTCAGATTTTATCAATAAAACAATTACTTACTTACATACACAAAATCTACACAATTACATTTGCATATTGGCATTTTTAACTCTTATAGTGGTATCAGAGCAGTCGATTTCCACGCCCGTGGCTTCTTGTAGTTCACTGTGTTGATCATTTTTTACTATCACGACCCCCTTCTATCATCTCTATCGCTGTTGCCGCCCGTCGTTCGCTGTGTCGTTCTCCTGTCCACCGTTTCACTATCAACAACATAGTTTTGTTACCCTGTCGTTCTCCTGTTTCGTCGCCTTTTCACTCGACACTCCTCGACTTTGCCATCGTTCCTAGCCCCATCTCCACACTTTTTTTTTCTTGTTCACTACATACCAATCTCCCACGCTGAGCCGTTGTCCCCTGACACCATCCTTACACCTTTGATCCTTGTCGCTTGTGTTCCCGTTAATTCCGACATCTTGTCCGTGTTCCTCTGCCGCCGTGTTTCCCCTGTCCATGCTTGTCCTTTGCGCACTATCATTCGTTGAACCATAATATCATGGTCAACAATTCAATTTCCCAAATTCGCATCCCTTTGCTAATTAAAATATAATTGATACATATCGATTGGTTAGTGAGCATCGGTTATAAAATAATATAATTAAATTTTTTTATATATAATTATAATTGTTATATAATTATAAAATATATTATATTATATATATATATATATATATATATATATATATTGGTTCCGCCAAGAAGAAAAACAAGTTGAAAATGGGGAATAATAATGATGACACCAAAAAATATCAAGAAGAACTCGATAAAGTACGACATCGCCTCGACAATGTTGAAAAGAAGCATGCTGAATTATGAGAAGGTCAAAAGAGGATAATTGTAACTCAGGAGGAATTAGCAAGCAATATTAAAAAATAGATAACATTGAGAGAATGTTGCTAGGAATGCAAAACTAGTTAACGGGAAGAGTTAATTCATTTTTAATCGTCTGTTGTGTCGTTCTCCCGTCCACTGTTTCCCTACCAACAACACAATTTTGTTACCCTGTCGTTCTATTATTCCTTCGCCTTTTCACTCGACACACCTCAACTTTGCCATCGTTCCCAACCCCATCACCACACTTTTTTTTCCTGTTCACGACATACTAGTCTCCCACGCTGAGCCGTTGTCCCCCGACACCATCCTTACACCTTTGATCCTTGTCGCTTGTGTTCTCGTTAATTCTGACACCCTGTCCATGTTCCTCTGCTGTCGTGTTTCCCCTATCCATGCTTGTCCTTTCCGCCGTATCATTCGCTGGGCTGTAATATTGTGGTCAACCATTCTATTTCCCAAAGTCGCATCACTTTGCTAATTAAAATATAATCGATACATATCGGTTGGTTAGTGATCATCGGTTATAAAATAATATAATTAAGAAAACTATATATTAATATAATAGTTAAAAATGTTATGTAATTAATAATTATAATTATATTATAAAGTTATAATTATTAAAGGAATATATATATATATATATATATATATATATATATATATATATATATATATATATATAATATATTATAATAAAGAATTGGTTCCGGCAAAAAGAAAAACAAGTTGAAAATGGGGAATAATAATGATGACACCAAAAAATATCAAGAAGAACTCGATAAAGTACGACATCGCCTCGACAATGTTGAAAAGAAGCACACAGAGTTAGGAGAAGGTCAAAACAAGATAATTGTAACTCAAGAGGAATTAGCAACCGATATTAAAAAAATAGATAACATTGAGAGAATATTGTTAGGGATGCAGAACCAGTTAATGGGAAGGGTTAATTCATTTTTTAATTTAATTACTCAAGAACCAACACAAAGTCCCAAGACTCTAGAAAGCGAAGATTTCCCAAATCATGAAATTCCGCAAATTAAGGAGCTCCCAAAATACGATGGAAAAGACCATAGAGGTGCTTTTGTGTGGGTCAATAAAATGGAAGCCATTTTTGAATCGAACTCGCCAATAGGTGAACGAGAGAAAATCATGACCGCATCCAACAATTTGGAAGCTGAGGCATATGACTGGTTCCAATGGTGGTCCGACAAATGTGAAGCTCATTCTTTCCTTCGAAAAAAATTGTGGATGCCTTGCTAAAAAGGTTTTATGACGAAGAAGAAGATGATATCTACGAAAAATTTGTTCATCTCAAGAAAATAGGGTCTGTAAGCGAATACACCCATGAATGGGAAGTATTATTTACAAGACAAAGATGATTTACTAATGAACAACTATTAAAAATGTATAGATGTGGGCTTAAGGAGTATATCCGTGCAAAATTGAAATTATACAAACCTAAAACTATCGAAGAAGCTAGACATGCGACAAAAATTATTGAGCAAAAACATAAGTTCAATATGCCATCATTTAAGGAAGATGAAGATGAACAACAATACTCAAGAAAAAAGAAACAAACAAATGTAGTTATTGTGGAGATAAATGGACATCATGACGCAAATGCCTTAACAAGAAATTGTATACTTAGGAAGATGAGAAAGAGTTAGACACTTCAAGTAATGAGTCAGAGAAAAGGATAAAAAAGAAAAATAATTGTCGCAAATGTGGAGAAAACTGGACACCAAGACATAAATGTGAAGACACGTCTTTACGCTACTATAAAATAGTAGATGGAAGGCAAGTTGAAGTACAAGAACCTAATGAAGAAATCATTGTCACACACAATGAAGATTTAGATCCTAAGGGGCCATCATTAGCTACAATCTCATGTGTCTGACAAAATCAAGTTGAAGAAAGCAGTTCTTTAAAAAGTCAAAAACAACAAGTCACAGCAAAATACGTTCCACCACACCTTAGGAAGCAGAGAAACTAGTCCCCAAGATGAAAGAACATTAAGCCTACTACATTACCAACAAACATGACAAGGAGAGTGCACCCTAAAACCCTGAAGCTTAAAGGGCTCATAAGAGGCAGAAATGTCCTTGTACTTGTAGTTTTTTGCAGTACTCATAATTGTATAAACATTGATCTTGCTAGACAACTTGATTTTTGTATATACCCAATCAAGGACTTGAGCATGATTGTTGCTACTGGGAAAAAGTTCAGAGAGATAGGGTAATGTCATAAGGTTTCAATCTAGATACAAGAACTAGAGGTACAAACAGATTTATTTGCCCTACCACTCAAGGAAATCGATTTAGTATTAGGTGCAGAATGGTTAATACAATTAGGAAGCTATACTACAAACCTTGAAGAACAGTTCATGGAGTTTAACTGGCAAGGACGACATTATAAATTATATGGTGTTAACGCTTCCAACTTCAAGGAAGGTGCAAATACACATGAGGATTTCACCAACTCACAAGCGCAAACAAAGTCAAAATAAAAGATGCCATTCCTAGGGAAACCCTTATGTTATGCTTTGAGGACAAAGCATCTTTAAAGGGGGTAGCAATGTTGTGATTCATAAAAATATTAATTACATAAATAATATTAAAATAATAATTAATTAAGTAATTATTAAAACATTATTATTTATGAAGGGATAAATAGTCAAAAGACATGACTATTCATCCTTCGTGGCCAGTCAATGCCTATATAGGCAAACCGCCACGAAGGAATTGTACACCATTCAGATTTTATCAATAAAACAATTACTTACATACATACATAGAGCCTACACAATTACATTTGTGTATTGGCATTTTTAACTCTTACAAAAGGTGGAGATGATTTTGAACAAGGAAGAATGAAGAGGTGATATTTTCACTAAAAATGAAATCAAGTTAGACCTAAATCAACATCATAAGTGAGCATGTAGAAATTGCACAAACAATAAATATCTAGCACTTGAGTTTAATGGAACGTTAAATTGAGAAGCATGCACAAGGAAGACTCGAAGGGGGTGGGAGCAAATTTTCTTACTTCAAAATAGATGTAGGACAACAAAGATTTCATATTGGCGTAGGTTATACTTCCTCTTTCAAACACTTACAACACCCATGTTGTTTTATGTTTGTGAG
The DNA here is from genome assembly GCA_000404065.3 of Pinus taeda. Lineage (NCBI taxonomy): Eukaryota > Viridiplantae > Streptophyta > Pinopsida > Pinales > Pinaceae > Pinus > Pinus taeda. The sequence continues at coordinate 5,103 of APFE031029009.1, read as the reverse complement.
ATATGAGGGTCGAGCATAACAAGAAATTGATAAAATAAGATAGAAAAAGTGTAGAAATACTTGATAACAACCTTTTTCCACAAAGTTAAGCTCTCTATTTGAGATGCTTCTCACATTAATAGGTTGATATGTAATAAAAATTGACAAAATAAAGAAGTTGATATTTTTTAGAGAAAAAGTGGAAAGCATGGACAACAAAAAGTTACCCAACAAGATTCTCTAGGAGGACTTAAAAAGAAGAAAAAAACAATTGGGAACCACGTTGTCAAAAGTGGTTTAATAAATTTAATATAATGGGAGTTACTTGGTAGACAAGTGAAAATCCACTTACAATAATGCTACCAAAAGGACAAATACATTAGGAACACCAAGAAGAAACAACAATATTATGCAGGCAACTTCAACTCAAAGGGAGAACTCAGATTTCAAGATTCCTCGATTTTAAACATCCCATGGAGAGAAAAGTAGGGATTGGTCCAATCAGAAGTATCTCACATATATTAAGGTGTGAGAAAAGAAATTACTAGGAATCCAAGAGGAATGGGAGAGAAGGACATGTTGGTTATGCGGAAAGGAGAGGTAGAGATCAAGCATAATTTTCTACTCCATTTTGAGGCATATAGCCACATCGGGAATGGGAAAAATCTAGAAAACGACAGTTAGGAAGCAACATTTTGGGAGAAACACAGAGGACATGTAAAGAGTGTGGCAAGAATGATGTGCATTCAAGACAAGTTGTTGAGAGCCAACCCAACTAGATTAAATTACTCCACCTTCAAGGTCAAATATAGATGAGTAGCCTAAAACTTCTTTCCTAAATATTGAATATTGTCTCTTCCATACATTTGTTTTTTTCTTTAATTTGTGGAATAAGTGTTGCATGAGGTGTAAGTTGGTTAGTGTTGGCCTCGTACGTAGTTTTTGTTTACTTAAGTTTGTTCATATATGTCCTCTAACATGTTTGTTGCATTTGTTCTTGGGGTTATGCTTTTATGGTGTCCAGATTAATTATTAAAATCTTAGTGCAAACCTTGTGAAAAATTGCAACAGGAAAAAAATATTTTGTATTATTTTTGTAGTAGTAGATAAGTGTTTTGTCTTTTATGAATCCTTACAAGGTAGACTATGGCAAGTATAGAGGTGTTTTTGCCCTAGAGGGTGAGAGAAGAAATGAACTCAATAAATGTCAGGTTTTTAGGTTAGTCTGTGGTGTTTTTAAAAGTTCAATGCTAATTTGAATGCCTAATACTATTTTTTGGTAAATAAATAAAAAGTCTATTAAAAGAGAATATTGTGCCCTTTAATAAAAAAATCTATTCTCTTCCCATTTTGGTTCTAGGTTTTGATTACTTAATTTTGTTCATATATGTCTTCTAACATGTTTGTTGCATTTGTTCATGGGGGTATGCTTTTTGTTGTCTAAGTTAATTATTAGAATCTTAGTGTGAACCTTGTCAAAAATTGCAGAAGGACAAATTTATTTTGTACTATTTTTATAATATAAAATAAGTGTTTTTTTTTCAATGAATCCTTTGGAGGTAGACTATGGTGAGTACAGAGGCATTTTTGCTCCAAAGTGTGAGAGAAGAAATTAACTTAATAAATGTTGGCTTTTTAGGTTAGTCTGTGGTGTTTTTGGGAGTTCAATGCTAATTTGAATGCCTGATATTATTGTTTGATAAATAAATAAAAAATCTATTAAAAGATAATAATGTACACGATTGCATGCTAACCATATTGCCTTTGTTAGTTGGCTATAGGGTCTAATATTCTAGATATAACTTGTTGACTAGATTGACAATGAGATTGATGATCATTTCTACTTTGAAAGATTGAATGTAACTACTTGTCTATTGAGATTAACTAACCTAAAATCATGGTTGCGACTAAAATGTTGACCCCAAATCCTATTTGATGCAATTCCAAGGATTCTTTGTTGGCCCATTCAATCTTTTTAAGAAAGAGGTAAATGTGAAGGACTAGGATTTTCCTTGAGCAAAGTTATATAGTCTCAAATAAGCTGGCTTCCTTTTTATTTCTTTTTTTCTTTACTTCAATCCACTTCTGATTTACAAACTCCATGGTAGGTGGGTCCTTCAATGTTAATAGGATCTTTGATAGGGTTGAATGCCTTTCACAATTTAAAATCTTAGAAGTGTTTGGTTCCATTCCATTCGATTTATGAGCCAACACTATCCATCTTTGATCTCCCCCAAGTGGTATACTAGGTGAATAGACTTGTAAACCCTAATAAAGGGATTCAATGGTGATGTTTCTCAACTCCTTGCTACCACATGATTATTCTTTTTCTACTATATCCCCAAATGTTTTATGGTTATCCTTAGCAATGTTGACACAATGCTTTAAAGCAAACTGAAGGCTGCCAGTGGTTTACAAGAAAAACATGATTTGCATCTAAAGGGAACCACTCCTTAGTCTAGATTTTTGTACTACCTCAACCCATATCTCTTTAGGTATAGCATTTGCAAAATCACCCTTCAACACAGCCTAGCATAGGTTATGATATACATTATGAGGATTAGGGGAGCATGGGTGAAATATCCTGAAATCGTTTCCAATGGAGGACAAAAGTTTTGGAAACTAGAACAATAGAGGTAATGGTTCTAAGTATTTTAGGTGTGCAATGATAAAACTTTTTTAGAGCATTTCCATTGGAGGTTAGACAATCAAGAACATAGAATATTAATGGTAGGTTGGAAAACATAGTTGACATTGGTGATATGAACAAATATTTGCAAAGGGATCATAAGATAGTACCAAGGTTTCATGCACAAGCCTTTCTGTCCCAAAAACCAAGGGCTATAATGAAGGATGAACTCCTTATCCTTAGTAGAGCCAAACTTCACAGTGAAGATCCCTTGAGCATATGGGTAGTTGTAAACTTCTTCTTGGAAAATCGGTTTCTAGACTTGAGAAACCTATTGATTGTAATGTGCCAAATGTAAAATATTGGAGATTTCTCAAAATTTTTAACTCAAAAATTCTTCAAATAAAATTTCCATTCATAAATAGATGATTGCTATGTAAAATTTAGCAACATAGAACTACAAATAACAATAATGAGTAGAAATAATCTCAACTTTATTTATAACAATAAGCTGGGGTTTTTACATGCCGAAACAACTGATATGGCTGAGATAGAACGAGCCTCAAGAATCTGCTCTATTGTTGCACTGGCCCTACACCAAAATTGAACTGAACTGCCACTGCTAAGCTCTCTTGTGAATTTTGGATGAATTCACCAAGGGGAGATGGGTACTCGCCCAATCTCACTAAATCACCCAAGGGTTTCCGTCATGGGGCTACAATGAAGTAGAGAACTGAGTTCTCAAACCTCTCATGCAAGAAGAAAGATCAAATCCAAGAGGTCCTCTAATGAACTCCTCCTCCTCTTTTTATAGATCTGATGGACCCCTCTAGAACCTCCTATTTTATTATTATTTTAATCATTGAGCACATTTCACTCTTTTATTTCAATTAAAATATCTTTTTTAATGTGAGAAAATGGTAAATTGGCCACCATGCCTCCTCAGGGCACTGAAACTCACTTTTAATCGTCACATCTTGTAGATCTTCTCGTTCCGGTCCCAACGAGCTCTTACACTAATCTAAGTCACAGGAAACGTCCCTCAGGGTCTCGTGTTGGACACGGAACGTGCCCTAAAACATGTCGAAAGCGTTTTTCTTCATGTCCTCCAATCGAGACATGTGTTTTGGACACAACGAAAATGTGCCCTAATGCATTTGGCTCTTAGGACATGTGTCCTATGAAAAGTGACATTTAAAACCTGCAACATGGTTTATTTTTGGGTTTTTCTTGTCATTGTTTGCCGCCGAAGTTGAGTTTGCTCGTTATCGAAACCCAATTTGTTGTGCAGTGTGAGGAATTCCATCATATTCGAGCGCAATGTTCACAACTTCACATTGAGAACATTCACAACTTTACATCGTCCTGGACCTGAAGATGTAGGAGACAAGCATTCGTGTGCTTTGCTGAGAGTTTGGAGCACTTAAATTTCTTGTAAGTCGTGTTATAGCCTATGAAACTTAACTTTATTTTAAATCAGTGACCACATATAGATCGTGTCTTGAATTAAAAAGCCCAACTCCCCGTCATGTGCTCACTGCGCACTACACCTTTGAGGTCTAAAGGGAGGGAAAGCTCGATTATGTTAAAATTTCTGTTTTCCCACCGCGGTTTTCAGTTTCTCCTTATTTCTCCCATGTAGTTAAATGCCCTTTCCCATAACCATACATTCAACAAGCTGAAAAAAATAAATTTTGCTGAAAACACAAATTCTGGAAAATTACGAAGGCTGGTGGCAGAAATAAAAATCAGCAGTAAAAACAGCATTAAAACACTGATATTTTTGGTCAACGTGACCCTGGAAAAACCCCCTACAACTCTTGGGGAAAATCAGTTTGAGAGCTCTTCTTTATTTCTGAAAAATATCTTTTTACAGCAAGAAAATTTCAGCAAAAAATTACAGCAAAATAAATTTTTCAGCAAGCAAACTTATCCGTTTTCAGCCCAACAGACCACCTGGAAACTTCTTAGTTTTCAGCAAAAAAATCAGCTTTTTTTGCTTGTTCTTGCTGATGTTCTGCTTGTCTTTCTGTTGTTCTGATTTCGCTGAAGAGCTGCCTGGTATGTGTGCCAAACTGCTGCCTCTTTCTCCTTCTTGTCCAGAAGAAATCTCCCTTGCTCTCTTGCTCTCCTTCTCCCAATCTGCTCATGAAAAAATGAATGATCTTTTCCTCCTTTTCCTCCTTTAATATAACTCCAAGTGACTTTTGGGTGATCCAAGTGACTTTTGGGTGATGTCTAAATCCAATGGCTGAAATAGATATAGATCAATGGCTGAGATTAAATGCACTTTAAATCTCACTTTCTATTTTTTAATTCACCCCACTTTAATAAAGATCCACTTAGTCATTTATTTCCAAAGTCACTTTTCCTTTCTAATTTTACATTAACTTTATTAAAGTCACTTTAAAATTAGACTTTAGTAACTTTATCACTTAAAGTCACTTTTAAATTAGATTTTAACTTTATAAAAAATTAAAAAGTCACTTTAGGAG
>APFE031029003.1:146495-167332 GCA_000404065.3 Pinus taeda | reverse complement strand
CAGCAGCTGAAGCAACAAAAGAAATTGTGTGGCTCAGGAAAATTCTTGAAGATTTGCAGGTAAAACAAGTACAATCAACTCCACTCATGATTGACAACACCTCTGCAATAAAGTTGGCCAAGAACCCAAAATTCCGTGATCGAATGAAGCATATCAATACAAAATATCATCTGATTCGACATCATGTTGAGGCCAAAACAATCCATCTCCGTCATTGTTCCACAAATGAGAAAATTGCAGACATCTTCACCAAAGCACTTGGAAAGGAAAAGCTTGAACGATTCAGAATGATGCTTGGACTCACGAACATCCCTTCAGATTAAGGGGGGAATGTTGACACCTAATCTTCATGATTGGGAATTTTATGTAAATAAATAAATTGGGAAGGTGAACAGTCATCAGAAGATGAACTAAATAATCACTCCCTATTGTATATAACAATGGGTTACCTATGGAATAATGAACGAATCAGTTTTCTGTCAAACTGGAGTTACTCCTAGCCTGACAAGTTCTATGGGCTATCCTTCTAAATGCTCTTACCCTTTTTCCAATGGCCCTCTCATTGCTTATGTATCAATTGAATTAGGGTTGCCAAGCTCCATTTAGAGTTCATTAGGTCAAAAACCATGAACTTGCCCTGTTTACAAGCTTTTTCCCATTTTCCTTCATTCTCATAATAGAATTTCTCCAAATATCTTGATTTTTTGAGTTTCCATGCTTTTCTTACACAAATTTAGGGATTTAATATGTAGATATTTATGAGCAGATTCATTGGCATGACCTTCTAAACATCACTTAATTTCACTAATGCTCCCCCTGGTCTAACAACAAGAGTTAGCAGGCTGACTAATGCTCCTTTATGCTTGGTAACAACCTTTATAAAGCAGGTTGTCAGAGTATACAGAGTGTTAGTGTGGATTTTGGGCCTGTAATTGTGGTCATTGCTTTAGTCATCTTGTCTTACACCTCTAATTTTATTAGGAGGTCAATTTGTCCTATAACAGATGCCCCCTAAAGTATGAGATCAGAGGCAGAGACAATGGCCGAAATACTTTATAAAAAAAACACTATAATTTGTTGTCAAAATCTTTGTAGAGAGAGAGAAGTTTCAGACAGCAAGGAAAACCTGATACAACAAAGATACATATATATAAACAACTAAAATCATGTCCTTAGTTGGCCATTCCCATGCTCAGTAGCTATGTCAGAGTAATTTTCTCCTAAGAGATATAACAATGTTGGCCACCAATATGGCACATGGCAGATCTAGTGTCATAATATATCATCTTGAAATAACTGTCTCCAAAGAGCAATATCGCAGCTTGGGAGAAGAAACAAGGTTGAATGATGTAAGCCTCTACCCAAGGTTTTGATTCCCGCTTCGCCGAATAACATAGATCAGTACATGTGATAATATTCGTTGACATCAAACATGCACAAAATCATATTATTACTAACCAATAATGGAGACTGTTAACAGATGTGAGGAAGGCCACCAATAATGGTGATGGTCTCCAAGATGCACAGTGCAAACTAATGAGCGTGAAAGATTTTTTGTCATCGAACACTCGTAGAATCTCTTAACCAGGAGCCAATAATGAAAACCCGTGATCAAACACAAGGTAACATGCCACTAATGTCTACAAGCACCAAGGCACTAAATGTGTTTCTAGGCTATCTTCCTAGATAGAGTGTTGAAGTCGATAGGAAGAAACCTCTCGAAAGATAGGCAATGACATGTTCTACATCAGTCGACACGAAACCGGACAAGGATGATTTAGTTTTTTGAGGAATATTTTGAGATTTTGGGTCTAAAAAATGGAGGGCATGATGAAAGGATATGTAGGATCGGTTGATAGAGGAAACAAATGGGAACCCTTGAACAATAGAAGGAATGACAATGGTTTTAACCAGACAGCACTAGACTCATGAACACTACAGAGTGCTTAAGATGTAGAGATACAATTACATCAGGGTATATAAGCTAAAAATTCATAGCTTGGTAGGGTTCATACTGAGAGGCTATCAAAATGAAGGTTTATCTAAGGGAGTGTCATGTTCAAGGGAACGAATGTTGTTAAACCATGCTTTTGAATACAGGATACAGTTGTATTGTCCACTTTCCTCGTCTGATTTTTAAATGAGTCCAGACGGGTAAACTTGTCGGTCTTTTCATGTTTAAAGAGTCTGAAAATGATCACAAAAAGAACAACTCTTTGCCCTATCTGATTAGTTTAATGAGTCCAGAAAGGCAAACTCGTCGATTTTTTCATTATTTAAGAGTCTAAAAAGTATCGTAAAAAGAACGACTCTATATCTTGTCTGTGTATTTAAAGAGTCTAGACTAGACAACTCGGTGGTCTTTTCATATTTAGAGAGTCTGAAAAGATCGTAAAGAGAGACTCCATGGTGATCCCTTTGTCATAGTTGTTAATCGGGGGTGACAAAAAGTTAATAGTATACTCGAATCGGTTACTTTTCCATATTTTAATCTATTGAAACCAGATAAAGAGAAACCTTTTTCCAATAGATGTCGACCTCATTTTGTTACGAGTACGAGGCAATGGACTAAACTCGTGTTTTGTCGTGACAGTTTAATGAGATCAGTAACAAAAACTTGGGTTTTTTCATTTTTTAACGAGCAAGAAAAAGTACCTAAAAGAATGCTCGGGTCATCTTTAGCATGTTTAACGAGCAGCAAGACATAGCTCGGGACTTTTTCAGTTTAAAGATTGACAAAAAGGTGCCTAAAAAGGATGCTTCGTTGGTCTTTTTCAGTTTATGAGTTGGAACAAGATCAAAAAAGAGGTGCTCAGAGCATCGTTTGCATATATTTAACAAGTGAAAATGATGAAAAACCCAGGGATGTTTATATTGTTTAAAGAGCTATAAAATATCCCTAAAAGTGCTTTACTGATTGTGGTATGGATGTTTAACGAGCCCTACTACAAAAACTCGGAGATGTTTAAATTTTTGAAAGAGCAATAAAATGTCTCCAAAAGTGCTCTACCATTGTTAGATAAATTTTAATGAGCTTAACGATGAAAACTCAGGGATTTTAATATTTTTTAAAGAGCAATAAAATATCCCTAACAATGCTCTATTGCATAAAATTACACAGTATATTCCTAGTGCAATACTAGGCATAATACTTCTTTAGGTAGAGCCCATTCTTGGGCTCCTTGAGCGGGATTCCTTCCCAGTCATGTAATTCATATGCCCCTTTTGAGAGGACTTTCTTGATGATATAGGGCCCTAACCATATGGGTCGAAGCGTGCATGCCTTCAAGAGATTATCTTTTGGATGGTATAGCAATACGAAATTGCCATCTTGGAAAGAACAAAACCTAACCTCTTTTGAAAATTGGGTTTGTACCTGCTCCTTGTGAGCTGTGAGTGCCAAATCGGCATCTCAATGGGTTTTATTGAGTTGTTTGAGGTATAGTAGGCATTCTTCTTTGGCAGTGGGGCTAGGCATGGATTCAACGACTATTTTGAGGGAATGAATTGGCCACCCATTTCATTTTGCCTCGTCATAAAGTTGGATCTTATGCATGAAAAATGATAGATCAAAGTCAAGCATTTCCTCGTGAGACCAAACAAATTCATCGAATTCCTCATGGTGATTGAAATATCTATGGGCAATGACCTGGAAGTGTTCTCCATATTTTCATCCACCCCAAAAGTTTGAATGCTTGTATAGGGTGGGGAAATTATTTCATTTGTGTCAAAGGACAGGACTTGAAGAGGCATCATCTCCGAGTTAGATGTCGGATGCCAAATATGCCAATGCTCCCAATGTTGCTCTCCAAAACTCATGATTTCCCGAACAGCTTCATTCGTTGATGGGAGTTGATCTCATGGATCTAAAGGAGGAGCGGTTATGGGAAGGGGGGTGGTACCATTGGTGATAGCCAACATGATCGGAGATGTGGATGTTGATTGAATGCCTTGGTAGGATGATTTAGCTGGTGACAGTGACATCTAGTCTCTGAATGTGTCAAGGTCTGAAGGCGCTGTTAAGATCCAGGGATCGGTTAGCTCATGAGGAATTGATGAAATCATGTTGACTGATTATGGAACCTGCAGTGAAGGAAGAGGAAAGAAAACCATCAGGGAGGAAGCCTTCAACAAACAGGTGCCTATACTGACAAAACTGTCAGTTACACCTCCTACTAGGGGTACGAAGCCGTTTGGTAATGGTGGACAATTAGGGGTGTAGAAAGACAACTGATCCACTATAATGACCTTTCCATCCAATGGAAATTAGATGATACGAAAGACACTGGATACGATGGCCGTCATGGCATATGTCCAACTGTGACCCAGCAACAGATTATAGTCGAGTTCCTTGTTCATGACTTCTACGTCCACCGTTACTATTTTCCCAGTCAAAGTGATGGGAAAACTGGCTAAGTATCCTTTTGGGACAAAGGTGTGGCCGTCAAAATCTTTATGGGAGTTTGACAGTGGGGAGAGGATTGGGGAACCTAAGGCGAGCCGACATGATGTAGGTTGAAGCACCTTCGTCATTGACAATTCGATGTATACCTTTACCTTTCGAAGTGATATACACCTGAAATGCAAGCTGGTGGGAAAGGGGAGGTTTACACTTGTCCATGTCGAAAATAGCAAGCATGGAATCTGTAGGGTCAATACCCCCAATAGCTGAAAGCAAAGCTTTTCTTTGGATTGGGCATGTTTGTAATACTTTGAGAGCCGACATAGCCGACGACGCTTGCGCCATATCCTCTATGATGTTGTAGTGTTGAGTGGCACGTGCATATGTGTTGTGCATTGTGCATCGAAGTGCCCCCTTGGGGGTCGAATTACAAAGTCCTCAACCAGCCTTTCGATATGCAAATCGTTGGGTGGCGATGGGTTTTGACCTGCAAATGGTTCTACTATCGAAGCAATAGGAGCTCCATAAGGTTTGTCTCTTGTAGCTAGTTCTACCATTTCAAATGTGTAAACGGTAGAACTTCCTTCACCAACTGAAGGATGTTGCGAATCGTCACTACCGCTATGGGTTGCAGTTGTTTAGCAATGAGATTTTGCTGTTGTTGAGTAGGAAAAGGATTTCTAAGGACAGTAGGTTCCTTACCAGAATCTTTCTTGGCAAGGTAATCCATGCATTCTTCAAGATGCAGACAATGTCAGGTTACGTGTTCTTCAAGATAGATTTTTCATGAATAGCTGGTGCCTTTATCCTTTTCCGCATCAGTAGGTGCAAGGACCTTCTATTTTTGGTTCGGCTACTTAGATGACTACTCCTCAGAAGGAGCGGTCTTGTTCTTATTCTTCTTGTTCTTGATACTAGATTTTTGTGTAGACTGCACAGAAATAACCCTGGTGGCAGGAAGAGTAGTCGCTTGGGTAGAGGGGTCCACTGCTAGCTTGGCAATGGAACCACTGAGTTGTTTTACAATGACCATAGAGGTTGCACCAACGATCCCGTCGGCGTGTGCTCCAGGGTACTGAGTGGTAGGAGGATTGGGGTTACCGGGAGCATAGGGGTAATGTCGTAGAGAGTGCTAGACTATGAATTAATCAAATCTAAGAGTTGGGAACAACGTATGGATTGGTCGTCTATGACCGCACCACATAGAGCAACATCTCTAGTGATTTGTGGGAGTAACAACTTACAGAACCAGTCTATTAAGAGAAAATTAGGGATGGGAGCTTTGACTAACCTCCACCTATGTCTCCATTCATGGATATGATTGGAGATGTGGGTGGTGGTATCCTAATGAAACGAAGTAAGGAGCTCTATCCCTATCTCATAACAGATAGGTAAATAAAAGTTCTCTAGGAACTCCATCTCTAAAGCATCAAAGGTATTCATTGACGCACATGGTAACTCAATATACCATTTTGCTACATTGCCAGTGAGGGTGTGGGGAAAAAGACATAACCAGACACAGTCATCCACCATAGAGTTAGAAACACACTAGAGATGGTAGGTGGTGACATGAGTGCCGAGATCCTCCCCTTATTTTCCATCGAACTTAGGAATGTCCGTTGGTATTTTATGTGGGATTAGCGGCCATTGTAAGTTGTGGTAGATGGGGTCGTTTGTCAACTTGTATAAGTCGAGAATATCCAATGTTGCTAAAAAAGGCAAATTGTTGGGTGCCACCGACTCGGACCCTGGTGATGAAGGATGACCCGAGGAGCTCTATGTCCCTCCCATCGTTTGGTTCCCCATGGTGTACATGGGCTACATGGTGTAGAATTTGCTTTGTGGTACAATGTTGCAGAGTGGATTTCCATGAGGATTTTGATACTGGGGTATGAAGTTGCCCCCATTATAAGCGGTACCCTCTTGACTCATCTGAGCTTGTGAGTAAGGTGCCCCCATGGATTGGGTGGGAATCCCTTGTGGATTCCCAACTGACATAGAACTAACCATATGGCTTTGATTGATAGAGGAACACTCATGTCAATTAGCGACTGTCCATGCATGTTCGAGAACGGTGGGGGAACTGTGACATTCCCCGCCGGCATGTGCATATTGGGAACCACCCCAGATATTTGAATCTAGGGGTTGGAACTGTACATTGGCGGTTGACCTTGTTGTTCGTAAAATGGAACCACACTCATAGTGCTGCATTGAGTGTTATATGGATCACTATATGTGGCACTACTTGAAGGTATGCTTTGTGAAACCATAGGAGTGGAACTTGGCATCTGTTGGGTTCCAGTTATAGAGGGTGTTATGTGAGCTGCAGTACCTGGGAGGAACGAGATAGCAGGATTCCACATTACCAGTGTTGTAATGACCGTCGACTGGGGAAGTGGTAGAGGACCAACAGTGTCTCTATAATAACCCTTGAGTTGTCGACTGGATAGATGGGAAAGTTCCACGTATTGAAGAAGGAAGTATAGGTACCATGGGAGTAATGATAGGTTCTGAAAGATCTGTAAGCAGAGTGTTAAGATGAGAAAGAAATCCTTCCATAAAGAAATCCTCTGGCAAACTAGAATCGTCAGTCATCCACATAGATCTCGTTTTCCATTTAGGAGATTGATTCCCCAATATGAGGAATCCAAGTCAATGGAACTCGGCGGATCCTCCACAATGAGTGGAGGAAGTCCTAATAATCGTCTGGATTGATGATGAGGGCCAGATGTAGCCCCAATGGCTGTTAAGTTTTATCAAATAGATTTTAATGTGATATTCTTTAAAGTATCAATAACAATAGCACTCAGGTACCTAAAAAGGAAAAATACATTAAATATATCAATCAACAAACAGAGGGAAAATACCTCATCTGATAAGCACCGATTACTGGAGATGAAACCCAGTCTCTCAATGAGTAATAGAGAATGATGGCCAAATGTATAGTTACAGTTACTTTTGAGCTTCACCCAAACCTTAGATTGAGGGGCGATGTACTCTCGTGAAGATGAGCACCCTAAAAAAAACTGAAGACAAAGTAGATTCGTCCATTTTAGGTACCAGGACAACCCATCCCAGTCACCTTAGGTAATTACCTAGAAGTTTGTCCCACTATAGATACCTCAAATCACAGACATTACTAGGGGGGACATAGTCGTAGACAGCACGCTATGTGGACAGGATACCTGAGTCCCTGACTCAGTTCTGAAATCCCCAAACAGACCCCCAATACACGGAATGCCCAAAGGAGTCGTAAGAGAAGGCAGGCTACCTTCAATTACAGTCTGATGCTATCTCGTATTTCATTTCGTTGTTAGTGGAGTGGTCCTGGTCATATGAGTGTAGAAGGATTTTTCACTTGTTAACGACACTAGTTTTTATTTTCAACCTTGGGTAGTTCACTCACATGCTTATCCCAAGGTCCTAATATAGCTAATGTTGGTTTGTTGAAAAAAGAGTAACTGATTGATTTTAATGTAAATTTTAGTGTACTTTCTTATTTGTCTTTGGTAGGGGTGTTGACGTATGAATATGGTGAGACTCCCGACTCAATAAACCATGCAGAATAATGCTTTGAAAAAAATTCAATTTCTTATGCAAACAAGTCTTATTCTACACATGTATCATTTCACATATTCATGGATTCGCCTGTGCATCTAAAGCCATTCAACTCTTGCATAACCAAAAGCAATATTCCCTAACCACTATTGAAAACCAAAATGAAGTAGCCTATAACTATTTCAACAAAAGGAGATATACAGTTTATCAACTTTTCTTTCAAAAAAAATGTCTTTTAAGAGAGAAAAACTAAAACATTTTCTTAAAAATAAATTTTCAAGACACCAAATTTGTTAACATGATACTGTTGCAGATCATACTTTAGCCCCTAAGATAAGTTCCCCACCCCCCCCTTTTGGTCCAAACAATCTTCTGAAAAACATGGAAATGGGAGACTAATGCTCTGTTTCTTTGTAAACAGAGAGTTAGTTGGCCACTAACGCTCCCTGTGCACAGTCAAAGAGCTTTATAACTCTCTATGTAGACTAGCAACCTGAGTTAGTGAGGGAAATAGCTCAAAAAGAGGGCTTTTAGGATCATTTTATGAGGAGAATGCAACTATGCAGGATGTAACAAGATATATGGTGGATCAGAAAAGGATTTGAAGAAGCGGGAAGCTCATAGAAGAAAGAGAAGATATGAGAGGATTCCGAGTAACCGGGAACCAAATGTATAGTCCCCAGCAGAGTCACCAATTCTCCTATGGGGTAAAATGCATGGGATGAAAACTACCCTCAAAGGCCTTCCCGGGACCTTCGATAGACTGTAAGATTATCTACTAAAGCTACCATTTACACACATGTTCATCTATCAAAGATAAATTGACAGGGTATGGAAAGAGGATCACCTTTGGTTCCTTCTAGATTCGCTTGGGGATCTCCATGTGGCAAGAAGAACTCCTTCTAAGCCGGCTCGAAGACAATTCCTGCACAAAGGACAAGGTAAACCAATCACAACATACACTTCTGAAAAGTAATGTAAGAATCAGTAACAAACATGCATAAATGTATAACATAACTACTCAACTCAACAAGCATCAGATTCGACAAATAAATGCACAATACCACCAACACTTTGGAGTAGGGAACACAACTGTAGTTCTATATTCAGAACGGAAGAGTGATTACAACAATCCATTGTATCAACCTTCCTTACCCCTTCTTCCTCTCTCTCGCTCTCCTTCTTTCTGCTAGCTCCTTCAAGAATATGATAGTTCACAACAGCTCTATGGGCTATCCTTCCAAATGCTCTTACCCTTTTTGCAATGGCCCTCTCGTTGCCTATGAAGAAATTGAATTAGGGTTGCCAAGCTCCATCTAGAGTTCATTAGGGAAAAAACCATGAACTTTCCTTGTTTACAAGCTCATTTGTCTTCATTCTCAGAATGGAATTTCTCTAAAGATATTTTTTTTGGAGTTTCCTTGATTTTTTTGCACAAATTTAGGGATTTAATATCTAGATATTTATGAGCTGATTCGTTGGTGTGACCTTCTGGACATCACTTAAGTTCACTAATGCTCCCTCTGGTCTAACAACAAGAGTTAGCAGGGTGACTAACGCTCCTTTATGCTTGGTAACAATCTTTATAAAGAAGGTTGTCAGTGTATAGAGAGCGTTAGTGTGGATTCTAGGCCTACAATTATGGTCATTTCCTCAGTCATCTTGTCTTTCACCTCTGAGTTGATTAGGAAGTCAATTTGTCCTATAGCAGTCGAATCTCTTTCTAGTCTAATTCAAGTTGGCCAGCTATACATTGTTTCCAATGGCACAGTTAAAGAAGCAAACCAAAACTACAACCACCTAAACAATAAATGGGAAGTTTACTTGTTTGTTGCATCCACTGTCAATCCATGTTTCATAGATGATACAACCTTTCCTTATCAGAGATTTTACTTCAAAAATATTGTTGAAATTAAAAATACAAGCCGAAATACGAATGTGGATGTCATTGGTGTTGTTACCTCCACCTCACCTGCATCGACAATTCGATGAAAATATGGAACTGAAATACTAAGGAAAACATTCATATTAAAGGATAAGTCAGGTTTTAGCATTGATTTAACACTATGGGGAGATCATAGTCACTCTATAGGACAAAACCTTGCTGATTTCTTCTCTTCTAACAACCCACCAATCCTTGCAATTGAAGGAGCATGTGTATCTGAATTTAATGGAACCATGGTACGTATGATAACAACTAGCACTCTCGTCATAAATCCAAAAATTGAAGAAACTCATCAAATGCATACATGGTTCCGTGAAATAGGCTATAGATCTTCCTCTCCATCTTTGACTAGAAACTATGGTGTTTCTTTGAAACGAGCCCTAGCACAAAAGACCATTCATGAAATTTCTTGCATGCAAGCCTTCGAGAAAGAAATATTGGTTTTAGTTCGTGCAACGATAACTACTCTTCACATGGGATACTTCTACTTTCTTACATGTCCATTATATTTCATTGGAAAACAATCCATGAAAAAGGGTATGCACCATTCTAACAATCTTTGGCATTGTACAAAGTGTAACGGTGACTTCCCAAAATGTGACTACTGTTACAAACTTAAAATTGAGTTGGATGACCACACTTGCCACCTACAGAAAGTCACAACTTTCAATGATGCAAGGAATTAGCTCATGGGCATCACGTAAAAAGAAATGTTCCTTCTTTCTATAAAACCAACTGATATTCATGAACTTTGTGGCCAAATTTTAGGGCAACGCTTCCTATTGACACTTTCCATTAAAACAGACTACTTCAATGGTGTTGAGAACTTGCAACCAATATTGATTAATTCAGAAGAAATTCAATATGACTCTATAATCCAAAATGGATTTTGGATAGACTCCTAAGTATAACTGTTCCTCACAAAGGAAAATGAGAGTCCAAGGAAGTTCCTGGAGCTAGACACATTGTAGAGATCATCTCATTCTAAATCCACTACAATTTGAATGGGAAAAATGGAAGCAGGATGCAGAAGTTATCATAAAATGAAGTTGCCCTTTATCCTTCGGAAAAAGGGGAAAATTCCCCAAGAATGGGTCCTAAAAACCCTCTAAGTCTTCTAAATACCAAAACCAGTGCAAAAGTAGAACCTTTAAAAAAGGCGAATAACACTATCAGGAGACAAAAGCATGAAGAAATAGTGGAAAACATGCTTATTGGTGGTGAAAGGCACTTTGCGCAGGAACCATCGGCTCTGGCTGATCAACGGTCCAAATCAAATCAGCATATCGTAATCCGCAATCACAAGTGAAGGAAACAGGAGGCAAACATGTGATAGGACTGGGCCGATGCGATATCGTGATCGTCAATATTGGTGGATTGCAATCGGTGTTAGCATAATCCATAACAGATGGAAAGACCTCGGGCTTATGTGATATGAGATTGCGACAAGTCGAATCGCAATATCGCGTCGGTGCATTACAAGGAGCGAGGCTATATATATATATATATATCTATAGATATATATATATATATATTATATATAATATATATATATATATTATATATATATATATATATTATATATATATATTGTATATATATATTATATATATATATATATATATATTATATATATATCTATCTATCTATCTATCTATCTATCATATATATATATATATATATATATTATATATATATATATTATATATATATATATATATATTATATATATATATATATTTATATATCTATATATATATATAGTGTATATATATGTATGTATATGTATGTATATGCGATGCGATGGCTGAACTTGACAGCAATATGAACCAGATTTAAAATATTTTGAGATCTGCCAATGGCAGTTTTCTATGTATTTTCACGTATTTCGTTTAATGAATGAAATACGAAGGGAAGAGTCGATGCGATTAAACCAGACCCAAAAGGGTTTGTAAATACCAATATAAAACATTTCAAGTCTACCATTGAGCCATATAGTCAGTATTTTTAGTGTTTTAATGTATTTTATAGATAGAAATGGAAACCATAGAATGGGCATTTCGACTTACGATAAGCGATTTTAGGCGGACCCGACAGGAGTATAAAGTGGATTTAAGGACTTTTGAAGTCTGACAAAACAATGATTTGGTAGAAATTTCTCATGTTTTACAGTGTTTCTCTATGTAAACATAGAACACTACTCTTGGGGATTCCAAAGGCCCGATGGTCCATTCCATTACAGCACAGGTGGTTACCATCCCTGAAAGCATTTAGAAATTATTGCCAATGCTCAGAGATGGGATTTGAGCGGACCAAGGCCATAAGCCAGAGAGCTCGAAAGAGAAAATGAACAAACAAATGTTGATTGGCTTTAAAGCCACAAAATGATAGAGAACAAAGGATAGGTGGTGTTTATTGCTAAAACAGAGAATAAGCAAGAGCGCAAAAGCAAAAGAGGCTAAGAGAGAAAAAAGCTAATGCACAGAGAGCAGTTGAGGGTGTCACTTGGAGGTCAAGTGAAAGGCGAGAGAGCTGTAAACTGATAGAGAGCCAAAGAAGCCAGAGCCAAGAGCCATAGCCAAGAGCCAGAGACAGAGCCGAAGAGCTAGAGCCAGAGCCAAGAGCCAGAGCCAGAAGCTGAGATATTCAAGAGCCAAGGATCAAATGGTGTCAAAACCCATTGTTTCTATTTAAAACAATGGAGTTGAGCCAAGAGCTTGTAAAAAGGACTTTGCCATAATCCCGAAGAGCATAGTGGAGTTGACTAGAACTCAAGGAGACGTAGCACATGAGTTTTGGGTGAACTGCATATTAAATTGCTATTCTGTGTCTTTTGTTTATTACTACATTAGTTATTATTATATATATTTACATATCATCATAACAACAGATTTTAAAGCACATAAATAGTCAACAATAAACATAAGCATACACCTTAATTTCAAGCACTTATTAATTCCACATTGGTTAATAAATAAGACTTGGGAATATTTAAGCTTTGGAAGTGGGAGAGGTTCTTGTAAGTTAGACAAGAAGCCCAAGTGACCCATTTTTAGATCAAGTGGTATAAGAGCTTAAGTTTGGTTAACCCCACCTTCAAATAATGTTATATCAGAATGCATGATTGACAAAGCAAAGACTTCTTGTCTGAAAGGTGTTTGAACAGTAAGAGGCTGATTGTATTCTTGTTTTGCAGACTAACTATTTTCTGAGTTTGCAGAGGTAAAGGGAATGCTACTAATAGCTCAGTCTAGGAAGGACAAATAGGAAGAAGGGCTGAAGGCATTCTTCTATCCTAGAGGACCTCAAGGCAATCCCTGGAGCACAAGAGGTTTGTTGCAAAAGGTTGCTTAAATAAGCTCTTTATTAATCTTGTTTGAAGTTATTTTGTTCATTGGCATAATGAAAACTTCCTCAAGTGTATCCTCAAATTCCTTCTCCATCACAAGACTCTTTGATGGATACTTGAAGCAAGACTTGTTCATCATGATGGACAAGGTGAGAGAAATGTATGAGGATGTAAGAAAGAGTAGCATACTTAGAGAGCAATTGAATTCTGTAGAGGAAGAGAAGTGGTTTCTTGCTGACAGACTGTAGGAAATGGAGAGGCAACTTCATATTGCAAATATGAACATGAAAAGGATGCACGAGTTGGAGTCACAACTCTTTGTTGCCAAAGAAGCCTTGGTCAAGTATCAGCTTGAGGAAGACGTAAGCCATTCTAGTTTGTCTTCAAATTCTTCTAAGAATTCTTATATTGGTCCTTTCTAAAAACATACTAGAGGCATAGGTTCCAAGCTAATGTCCAAGATGGGCTATGAAGGAAAGGGCTTGGGAAAAAATGCACAAGGTATTGGTGAACCAATAATGGTTGAGGAAAGGCCTGTGTATTTGGGTCTTGGCTATGGACAATCTTATGGAGAAAGTTCCAAGGCTGCCATGAAGACCATTAAAATAGCTCCAACAAGGGGTTGCATTGAAGATCTTCAAGAGTGTGAAGGTTGTATTCAGGAGGAATGCAATAGCTTGAAACATCATTTGCAGGATGCATGTTGTCAGAACCACACACTTGAACCACAGAGTTGTGGAAACTCTAACAGCCTTAAAGAGATTGATGGTTTTCCAAAGGGAGACACTTCTTCGTTTGCTTCACCTCCTCATGAAGGCAATAAAGGTGAAAGAGAAAGGTATAAATCTGGTTCTGATCATCTTCCTTTTGATTTTGCAAAGCATGAAAAATTTCCACATAAGCATGGGAAAAGAATTGCATGTTCCTTTTGTGGTTTGGATAACCATCATGTTTCTAGATGTTGGAAGAGAATGGCCAGATACAAGAAACTTTTGAAGGAAAAGAAGCAAAAAGCCAAAGGTCCATTAGACAAGCCAAATCATGCTGTCAAGAGGATGCACATGTGTTGCACTTACTGCCATAAGCAAGGGCATCTTGCTGAAAGATGTTGGAATCTAGCAATGCTTCCACAAAAGTTGAGGAAAGTGGAAAGAGAAGATGGCATAAATGGAAATGAAGTTTCCATGGATGATGTGTAGACAAAGGAAAAACCTTTGAACTAGATTGATAAGAAATGGTTAGAGTTCTTTTGCAATTAAGGATTGCATGTCTATTGATGCATCTATTTCCATTTCCTTGTTGATGAGATGCAAGTTGCACGTTTCTACCAAGATGGTGAATGGAAAAAGGCTGAGTAGGAGACTCATTTTGTTACTGCAACATTATATTTCATTTCAACTTCGAAAGTATAGTGCGCTTAAGTGAAAGTTGAAGGATGAAATGCATGCATAAGCATTATGTGCATGAACACAGGGATGTTGATGTTTTCCTTGTATTTGAACATGTATGAGTAATTAACCTAAAGGGTTGATTGCTTTCTTGTAAACATGCATGTGATGCCATATTGATTTGAGGAAATTTGACTTGGTATCCAAGATGGAGATAGTGATGAAATGTTTCGTCTTTTGAAAAGAGTCCTAATGGTCTTTTTCCTACATGCTTGACTTGAAGGGTCATTTGTTTTAAAGGCATGTTTTTTGGGCTTGTTGTCTAGTCCATCATTTTTATGCAGATGTAAGACATGGAGGTGTTCACAAGATGTGAAATCTGTTTCTTTTGTTGAAGCAGGAGTTTAGCCTATCAAGTTGTTGTTTGTATTCCTGTTGTTGTTAACAGTTATTGTTGACATCTTGTCAAACAGGTACAAATGAAAGTTTTGTGGAGCAGATGTACTTCACATTTTTTTGAGTCACCTTGGATCAATGATCAAGGTAGAGAAGATCAAACTACCTTCTATAACCATTTCAATAGGATTTCTCTAGGAATGCAAAGAACAAGGCAACTCTTCCCAAGAGGACTAGGTCATCCAAGAAGGGAAATGGTCTGAAACTTTGGTTTAGAGAAACTATGCAAGGCAGGTATAAGGAGGCTAAAAGAAGAGGGTGAGTCACTCTCATTTACTATTCAGATTAGTATATCAGTCTTTTGGAGACCAAAAGTTCTTTTAGTGGGAAGGCGTGATCCAAAATGGATTTTGGATAGACTCCTAAGTCTAAGTGTTCCTTACAGATGAAAATGAAAGTGCAAGGAAGTTCCTGGAACTAGCCCCATTGTAGAGATCATCTCATTCTGAATCCTCTACAATTTAAATGGGAAAAAATGGACATAGGATACAGAAGCTAGAATAAAATGAAGTTGCCCTTTATCCTTTGGAAAAAGGGGCAAAATCCCCTAAGAATGGGTCCTAAAATCCATCTAAGTCTTCTAAAGACAAAAACTAGCACAAAAGGAGAACCTTTAAAAAAGGAGTATAACACTATCGGGAAGCAAAAGCATGAAGAATAGTGGAAAACAGGCTTATCAGCAGTCAAAGGCACTGTGCACAAGAACTGTCGGATCTGGCCGATCAACGGTCCAGATCCAATCAGCGTATCACAATCGGCGGTGACAAGTGGAGGCAATCAGAAGCAGACATGTGATAGGACCAGGCCGATGCGATATCACGATCACCCATACCGATGGATCGTAATCGACGTTGGCATAGGCCATACCATATGGAAAGACCTCGAGATTATGCGATATGCAATTGCGAAAAGTCGTATCATAATATCGCGTTGATGCATTACAAGGAGAGGGCTATATATTATATATATATATATTATATATATATATATATATATTATATATAATATATATATATATATATTATATATATATATATATATTAGATATATATATATATATTATATATATATATATATAGATAGAATATAGATAGATAGATAGATAGATAGATAGTAGATGATATTATATATATATATATATACAATGTGATGGCCGGACTCGACAGCAATATGAACTAGATTTAAAATATTTTGAGTTCTGCCAACGACAGTTTTTTATGTATTTTCACGTATTTCATTCAATGAATGAAATACGAAGAAAAGCACCGATGCAATGAAACCGGACCCAAAAGGGTTTGTAAATTCCAATATAAAACATTTCAAGTCTCCCATAGAGCCATATAGTCAGAATTTTCAGTGTTTTAATGTATTTTATAAATACAAAGGGAAACCACGAAACAGGCATTGCAACTTGCGATAAGCGATTTTAGGTGGACTCGATAGGAGTATAAAGTGATTTAAGGACTTTTGAGGTCTGAAAAATAGTGATTTGGAGGAAATTTCCCGTGTTTTATAGTGTTTCTCTGTATAAACAAAGAACACTACTCTTGGGGATTCCAAAGGCCCGATGATCCCTTCTGTTATAGCACAGGTGGCCACCATCCCTAAAAGCATTTAGCAATGATTGGCAATGCTGAGAGAGGGGATTTGAGAAGACCAAGGCCGGAAGCCAGAGAGCCCGAAAGGGAAAATGAACAGACAAGCATCGATTGGCTTTAAATCCACAAAATGACAGAGAACAAAGTATAGGCGAGATTTATTGCTAAAACAGAGAATAAGAAAGAGTGCAGAAGAAAACGAGGACGAGAGAGAAAATAGATAATGCGCAGAGAGAAGCCGAGGGAGTCACTTGGAGGTCAAGTGAAAAGCTAGAGGGTTGTAATCTGACAGAGAGCCAAAGAAGCCAGAGCCAAGAGCTAAAGCCAGAAGCCGAGAGCTTCAAGAGCCAGGGATGAAATGGTGTCAAAACACATTGTTTCTATGTAAAACAGTGGAGTTGAGCCAAGAGCTTGTAAAAATGACTTTGCCATAATCCTAGAGAGCCTAGTTGAGTTGACTACAGCTCAAGGAGAGGTATCCCAAGAGTTTTGGGTGAACTCCATATTAAATTGTTGTTCTGTGTCTTTTGTTTATTGCTACATTATTTATTATTATATGTATTTACATATCAACATAACAACATATTTTAAAGCACATAAACAATCAACAATAAACATAAGCATACACCTTAATGTCAAACACTTATTAATTCCACATTGGTTAAGCAATAAGACTTGGGAATATTTAAGCTTTGGAAGTGGGAGAGGTTCTTGTAAGTTAGACAAGAATCTTAAGTGACCCATTTTTAGATCACTCCACATGCAAAGAATCCCTCAAATATATTCAAGCAATGTCCACTTCAAAACAACCTATTGTTCCCTGCCTTTGAAATTTTTTTAGGGTTTCAACAAATGCTACTATTTTTTACATAAATTGACATTTCTTCATATATCGTTGTCACATATTATTGTAAATTACACCCATGTTGTTGTGCTACACACTTTCTCTGAAAATACTCGTTTTCAATTTTTCCAAAATATGTATGTTTACCCTTTCACAATTTACGTAATATAGATATAAAAATTTGTAAAAACTTTGATTAATTTTTTTTATTCATTGTTTATATGGATATACATTGATTTCTTGCTTGCTTATCTATTCATGCTATCCTTCAATAGTGTTGAAAATATAAAAAGAAAAAGATAAAGCCAAAACTTGGTTATCTTTCTCTTCTCCTATCAATAGTTGATTCCATAATAATGTATATTTTGTAACACTCTTAATTATTGATTTCAACATATGTATGCTCACCCCTTCAAATTCTACATAACCTATATATTAGGCTTTGTAAAAATGTCAAATCATTCTTACTCCCTCATTTATGTGTCTATGAATTGCATGTTTGTCCTTCTACCTATTCTTCCTATACTTCAATGATGTTTAAATAAAAAGAATGGAATTCTAAAACTTGCAATAGATTCTCTATACATGCAAAACTCCTTTATGATTCACTCTAAGTTGGTTATGTATCCAAAATAACAATAAATATTTGTACTTGTTTAGATATGCCAAACAATAGTTGAAATGCAGATAGAAACGAATGATGATGTCTTCTTTATGCACAACACAAAGATGTAATAAATTCACGTCGGTGACTTTTTTATAAAAACCGCAACAGCCCTACTACTTCCACTACATTGCTTCCCACCTCAAGTTCTCTCTGAACTATGCAAATCAACCCACCTCACCTTCATCAAATCCAATATAACCCTCCCCTTAACGATGAATGTCGTCACTTTTGACAAAGGATCGATAGACTTTCTACCATGCATGTTTGTACAATATGCAAAGAATCATAACGAGGATTGAAAACAAGGCTTTTACACGGTAACCATTTTTTCTTTCATTGTGCATCATCTAAATCTACCAACTGGTTTTCTCATCTAATCAACATGGACCCTCGTGAACAACCATATGTCCTTCAATATTTAACACAAGTTGAGGTAATTCTCATTGAAAGTTTGAACCCCATTCTACAAGTCACTCATGCCTGTAGTTGTCAATACGAATATAGAGGTCATACAATTAGCTTCCCTCACGACATTACTATTATTGCCAAATACTTACCGCGAATGGTTTTTGACTTAGACATCCTCATTGTGAAATGGCATAATCCATTTGAAAATACTTATGAATTTTTTGTTTGCAAATCACATGTACTTGAAACACTTGAATACAAAATAAAAATTCAACCTTACTACAAGATGTCCAATTTATCTCATCTGCAATTTCTGCTCTACCAGATCATCCTACAGATATTTCATCTCTTCTTCATAATGTAACGATGTCCTCTTTTGAACCCCATCAAACCAATATTGATTCTACTTATGATACTGATGTCATGCTACCACCATTAGAAATTCAACCCTCTTCTTTTGTTCCAATACTCCCAAATTCATGTATTGAACTTGAGCACATTTGTGATTACTTGCACTTGACCCATTCAAATTCAATAACCTCAGTTGATTGGCCTCCAATATCTTTAATATCTATGAATGAAAACAACACTAAGGGTCTCTTTCCCATGGCATTCCCCACACGCTTTCCTACAGGCATTGCGATGATCACACAACCAAGAATTACAAAAGTTGAGATGCATGAATATGATTTGCACTTGTTACACTACCATGATAACCGATTTGGCAAACATCCAAGATTCTACTACTACCTTTACAACATCCTAATGTGCCATCATAGCCAAACAATTGCTATTGTTTTTGTGAAGATGTACATTGAGAACAACTTGCCAACAATTGTTTCAAACCTACAAGAGTGTCTTCGCAACTTTCCAAATTCAAAATTACCTAAGCAAGTAACATCATTCAGTTCAGGCCTATGAGGAACATGATCTTTCTGGACCAATCAACGATCTGATCTAACTGACATGATCACACAAATTGGAAGTCTGACATTCTTCTTCACTATCAGTGCAACTAATACCAAATGGCATGAATTCCACATGACCATGCCTACCAATGTTCCCTCCAAGTCAGACAACCACTTCCAATGGAGAATTCAAAACATAATAAAAACCCACGTCTAACATCCCAATATATGCATTGCATATTTACAATTTTTCTCGAAGAAGTCCTGCAAAAATGCCTCCATGCAAAAGATTATTGGTGCATGTATTTTTTAATATCCATTTCTCTCTCCATTAATTTCTACATTGCATATATGTTTGAACCAACTTTTACTTTCATATTATATTCAAATACAAATGGCAAAATAGAGGATTTTCACACACTCATGGCTTCCTTTGGTTACAAAATGCACGAAATATGGATACTATTGACTGCAACAATGCATTAGAAGTTGTTGATGCTATGAAATATTTTGATCACTATGTAACTGCCTAGAATCCACGACATCCAGAACATTAAAATCTTATGCTTCACCAATCATCAATTCAGAACCCATGTCTTCTTGACACAACATCAATCTTCAATTCAACCCAGTCTGAAGACTATGTAGAGCTTGTCAATTACATTCAATGTTACACAATGTGCCATGAATCTTCTTGTTCTCGCAAGAAAAAAAATGTTCTTAGTTGTCAGTATGGAGTATCATGGGATTCAAACTCCACATCTCCACTTTTCATTGATGATAAAGATCATAAAACCTATGTCCCCACTCACAATGATGATAGATTGAATATTCACAATGCCGATCTACTTTCTATCTAGAGAGAAAATGTTGATTGTCAACCAGTTCTATCTCGCCATTGTGTGTTAAACTATATTTGAAAGTATGCAGCAAAAGTAGAAATAAGTTCTAAGAGCTACCAACAAATGCTATCATGTCTTTCGCAAAGTGCCACTCTAGAAGCACCTACTGTTTGTTATAGCTCCAAATCTCACCAGTATGGTTTGTGACGCTTCAGCCATGGCCTAGGGCAACCCCTCCTTCCAGACCTGGTCATATATCTAAAAAAACAGTGTTTTATTCCCTGTACGCGACATTGCCCTGAGTTAAACGCGTGTATACGCGGGTTCATATATACCTAACCCGCATATATGTATTAAAACACTTAAAAAATATAAAAACTCCTTATTTTCGGGCGGAGATCGCGGGTTTTACCTGCTGATCACCTGTTAGTGCCCGTGGCCTCAACTGTCCCCAACAAATTCCTAACTAAAA
>APFE031029003.1:41141-146475 GCA_000404065.3 Pinus taeda | reverse complement strand
TGCCCCTCTCACCCTAGAAGTAGTTATTTATAGCATAAACGGTTGTGTGTGTGTGTGTTTCTTAACTTAGATAATTTTCAGTCTGCTAAGGTTCCACCCAAGAACCTTAGGGGATAATTTCCCGCAACACTGTTACTGTTATCTGGAAACTCCTGACAGGAACCATTGCAGATAGAGACATTGGAGTGCAAGAAATATGTCGTATGTTACAAAAACTACCCCTCTCTCTCTACAGTCATACATTTGTTTCTTTGAATGTTAATAGGACTATTTTCAAACGTGTTTCTCAAGATACTAAGAATCCCCTTTCGATACCAAAATTTATCCTTGCATACATGAACAGAGCTATTTCATTAGAATCATTTCCCCTCATTGAAGTTGCACGCTCTTGGTCTTTTTCTACTCGTCGTAAAAAAACCAATGGAACACATATTTCCTCCAATTATTGTACATGTCTTACCACGATATAATGTCATTCCTTCCTCTTATGATCCTTGTTATGCAACTTATTTGAATTACTATTGTATTTCCCTTTCTACACACTCCCCAATGACATTGGTTCAACTGATGCAGAAATAAATGCACATTGGGAACACAAAAAGGTACATATACACCATCGCATGTCCACCAAGAAATTGAAAACCCACAAACCCCACATATTGAAGATCAATCTACCTCTAACACCCCTCTGGATTCCATGCAAATCAATGAATGGAAAATCTTCTCTCAACTCCTCCCTGGTTACAATATTGAAATTGATGACCTCGAAATGATTGACTACTGAGACTTCAATGCTAACCACAATTGATCACATACTTCTATCACTCTCCACTTGCAAGAAACTACCATAAGTTTCATTGAATTCAATGCTCAAATATTCAAAACCAACATCATCCTTTTTCCAACCTTCCTTAAGATCACACATTATCTCCTACCCAAAACATAGCTTTTACCATTAATTTTTTCTCACTTCGAAACCCCTTCACCAAAACCCTCACATAGAATCATCGTACAAGGAACAGTTAGGATAAGAAAACATCATTTAATTAAATGTATGTACCATTCATTTATGGAAAACTCACCAACAAACAAAAACTGTTTCTTGTTACTTACACCAATTGGTGTTGCAACTTTCAACATAAATACCCTCACAATCCACTTTGCACTTCGTAACCCTATCTAATCAATGCATCATCTTGAAGGAAAGTCACTCATACACTTGCAAGAGCAAACCTGTCATGTAGAATACATCCTCATTGATGAAATGAGCTTCATCAGTCCAAAAATGCTTTCTCGCATTGACGATCGTCTAAGAGAAGCATTCCCCCTTGATCGTAATGCACCATTACATAATTGCTCGATTATCCTTGTCGGAGATTTAGGCCAACTACCACTTGTAAAAGACATTCACTTATACACTGGGACATCATGTGGCACTACACTTTGGTGTAGCTTTGACACATTCATAACACTTTCAACTACTTTTTTCCAACAAGGAGCTAACACATGCCAAGTTTCTTTCCAGCAAATACTCACAAATCTCAGAAATGGAATATCCACTCTTGAAGATTGACAACTCCTAATGTCAAGGACAAATTCCTCTCTTATGCATGCAGAGAAACACACATTTGAAGAATCTATGCACCTATATGCAATGAACAACTCAGTTGTCTTTCATAATAAAAAAATGCTTAAAAAATTGAACATTCCAGTAGCACTTTTCTTTGCAGAACAACAAAGTCAACATACTTCTACTACAACAGAATATGAGCATTTTTCCGCAATAGTGCTCCTATGCAATGAACAAAAATTTATACTTACCATAAACTTGAGGGTAAATGTAGGCCTTGTCAATGGCACACATGGGAAATTCATTTCAATATTTTATTCAATTGACTCAAAGGCCCTAGAATTACATCCTTCATGGTCGTTGACTTCAACCAATACAAATGAACACCATGGGAAATTTCAAACCCAACCTATGTACCCATTTCTCCCATCACAAGGGGTACACACCGATAGATACCACTTCGAATGGAATGGGCTTTAATGATACACAAGTCTCAAGGAATGACATTACACAAAGAAACAATAGACATCAACACCAAAGAACGAAAAGGTATAACATTCACTGTAACTTCAAGAGTGCGGTCATTGGCAGACATTCAAATCAATCTAGCATTTCCATTCTCATGCATCACACACATGTAGAATAATCCATATCTTAAACATAGACATCAAGAGAAATCACTGCTCACATCAAAATTTGTGCAAGAGAATACACTCTAGTGAATCGTACACCCTGTCTTCCATATTTACCCACATGGTAAACACCATTTACTACTTAACCAAATTTCACATACATTTTCTTGCTATTACATTTAACCTCATATTGTTTTATACTTATTTAGAAAATTGTTTATTTTATTTCATTTCTTAAAAAAATATGTTTTCAGCAAAGAACGACAAGGTCTAACATTCACTACAATTTCAAGAGTGGTTAAGTAGCAAGATATATCACCATCGCATCAAAATTTGTGCAAGCGAATTCACTCTACCAATTATAAACCCTTTCTTCCATATTTACCCACATGGTAAACACCACTTGCTACTTAACCCAATTTCACATACATTTGCTTGCTATTATATTTAACATCATATTGTTTTATACTTATTTAAAAATTTGTTTATTTTACTTCATTTCTTAAAAAAATATATTTTCAACAAACACATCCATTGTCACTTACTATTTTTTCTTTTTTAATGGCCAACAGGTATGGATACATACTACTTAGGTGTGTTATATGAATATTGCCATGAAAGTTAACAACATCAACTTACCTTACAAGATATTCAAGCAAGAATCTTGCCCCGACAATCATTGCCTCTTTACCATTTGTGTCCAACTATTGAACTGTTACGAAAGATAAGAAAAATACTAAAAAAACAATTAACATCCATGAAAGGGATGCACACAGGAAAATGCAGAATCAATTACATGAACAACTCTCATAGTTTGAAACCACAATAAATATTAATTGGTGTTGCCGATGCCATGCCCCATCATGTATATATGATTAGTTTCTCACTATCAATTACATCTATATGTCATAGAATACTTTTATTGTATATATGTTTAGATGTCATAGAATACTTTTACTGGATATATGTTTAGTTATTAACTACGAACCACATCTCTATGTATACACCATATGTAAAATTTCAAGAAAGACATTGCATAGCATGTACGATATTGTTTCCACTTTTATGATAATAGTCATCAACATTGTATATGATTCCAATTTCATTTGCTCATCATTGTCTATAAATACTTGGTAATGTTTTTACGTTTAATTATATCACTTAAAGACATTTTTGTTACGCTTAATCAACCAAAACACTCAATTAGGCCTCTGTTTTTATATAATGATAGATAATTAATTTTCTGAGACAGATAATGCTAAAGCTTCTATTGTTTTGGTTTGTTTAAGCCCATTAATATCTTCACCCTTTTTGGTCATTTGAGAAATTTTCGGAGCCAAACTGAGGCTTTCTAGCTTCATAAGATTTCTATGCATGCTCATGCATGATGTACTTTCTATCAGTGTCACCATTAATCCTGACATGAACATGGTTCATCCTTGAAATGATGGAAATGGTTAGTATCCCTTACAATTATTTCTCTCTCGACAATCTTGGAGATGAATTTAGTGGCATTTTGATAGTCACCACAGACTCAAAGATTTTTCATGATCCTCATAGGGGTATCAGGGCTTGCCTTTATAAGGCCAAAAGCTATGGCTAGCTTTTCACTATGACTATGCAGCATGTCTTCCTTTTCCTCTTCCTCCACATCACGCAGTACAAAATTTGTGTCTGAGACATACCCTGCTTCCTCCATCTACTTAGCCAAGTTGTTCCATTATCCCACCTACCATATGAGCATAAATATTTGACAAGGGTATATAATATCCATATTTTTTAGGCTCCAGTTCAAAAGGGAAACCATTCATGCATAATGTTGCACTTTAGATGTAATGCAGTAACCTTGATTCATGCAATAAAATTATTCCCAACCATCTTCTAGTAACCTTGCATGACTACAAGTAGACAAAACACAAACGAATGTGATGGAGTCTAGGTTCATATGTGTTTTCTATATTTTGAGAAAAATACCAAGAGCATCTTGACTTTTCCCATGCATACAATATCATGCTATCATTGTATTCCATGAAACAACATCTCTTGATGTTGGTGATTGTTCCCTAGTTGTCCTATTATCAATACTTTATTGCTAATTTCCTACTATTAACTGTCTAGCCACTATAGGCCTTACAAACTCACCTACAAAAATCACAAACTTGAAATACATCATAATATTAAACATTTTTGTTATCATGTCCAAAGTTTGCAGTCCTTTTTCTTGCCACAATTGATGACACCATGGACGGGTTTGTTCTCCTGAAATGCTTAGAATGTTGTTCCACAGAGTCTTTTCCCTTTGCTACTACTTCCTATTGTCCAAAGGAACCAATGAAGATTGAAGGTGATGCATAAGGGACCTCAGATCTACAAACTCATGATGTTTCTCCAACTCCAAATGTCAAACTCTCTCCTGGAATTCTTGTATTACGTCTTCTTGATATTGCAATTTCTACCTAATGCGTTCTTCCCCCACTTCCACAAGGAATATTTTGTTTTTATGCTTGTGCATCTGCTTATTCATCCTCAACATTTGTTTTCTTGTTGGTTTTAGTTCTTTTTTATAATTTTACTTCCAATCCATTCAAAATGTCTCAATTCTCCCCATTGCTTGTTCTAGAACTTGTTGACTATTGTCACAAAGGCACTCACAACATCTGATTGAATAAAAAAGGTGGTCTTGGTGATTTTCCTTTTCTCTTGATCCAAAGTATATAATTTGAGTATTAGCCCAGAATTATTTATCATATCAGAATGTGAAAAACAAGTATACCCATACAAGATCTCATGGAAGCAGCTATTCAGATTTTGTAAACACCTGAAGGACCAACCCAAGGGAGAGTAGTCCTAAGCTAGATTGTATTGTCTAAGAAAGCATCCCTCTCTAAAAAAATCCACAACAAAATATTCCTAAAGTTCCTTAGGAATTTCTTGAATCTAGTAAATAAGAAGGCTTGAGGTCGACATCAAAATTGCAACCAAGTCTTGTATTCCTTGCTCCTAAAGTCAAGCGTTCAAGTCCTCACAATGGAACCCCACTAAAAATTTCCTAAATCCAACCTTCCAACTAGATCTAGACCTTCCAAATGGAAAAGAAAAGAGCAAAACTGTAAGTCTCTGATCTCTCCTACTGAACTAGAATTGCAACTTCCAGATTTCCATCAAAAGGTGAAGAAAAATCCTACACGCTTTGTGCCATCCCATCTGGATATTTTACCAGGGATAATAAAGAGTGTCTCTTGTCAGAATGAACTAATGATACAATAAGCCACCCTCATTGTTATAGACATATTTGGGCATTGCAACCCCAATTGCATATGTCCATAAACCAAGAGATTCTAAACCCCTAAAAGTGTTGTTTCATACCCTAAAGGATCAAGGTCAATTGGTTACATCATTTCCCTGAAGTTCTCCATAAAAAACTGCATAGAACTAGTCAAAACTGGACGATACAGACTGCTCCATTCTAAGGGTACGATGCATCTCACCTATTACACACTAAGGCTGCGATGCATACTGAAAAGCCCTTTTGTAGGATGCGATGAGCGAGAGAAGACAAATGGTAGAGGCAGTTTGCTAGGTGGAAACCCAAAGAATCTTCTAGAAACTGCTCATTTGACACTTGCCTCTCTGGATACGCCCAGGGATGAGTAAGAGATCATGAAATATCCAAGTGGAACCAAGAACTATTAGAGAAATGACACTAATCAAAATGCCAGAAGCTAACTCACCCCCTACAAATATCTATATATGGATCCCTCATCCTAGAGATCCAAGGGCTGGAATTTTGTATTTTGTAAGGAAGTGCTGTTGGTTTCTCTGTGAAACATTGTATTGTTGGGTGATCTAGTCTTTTCATGAGGTGAAGAGGACTTTCATGCTGGAAGGATGGTGCTGGATTAGATAGTTGGGTTGTAATCCTCTCTTCTACTACTTCTATCAATAAAGCTATTTGATTTTTCCATATGCTTGTATATCTCTGAATCTTGCATTTGTTTATGCATGTGTATGGTTAATGTACATCTGATCCTATGTTGTTTATGGTTATAGATCTCTATGCTTTGATGATATTTTGCTGCTTTGACTCTATAGGCGTTCTTTGAAGCGGGACAAGTGAGGAAGGAGTAGCAAAGCTCTATCAAGGGAGAGAGGAAACAAGCAAGGAGCCAAGTGAAAGACTAAGGTTGGTACTCTTTGCTTCTCTCTCATCTATCTCTCATAAAGGAAAATACAAGTTGCTTTGGTTTGTTTGTTTCTAAGATAGCTAGCCGTCTTAGTGGGATTAGCAGCTCTAAATGGACACTAGTTTTCCCGTAAACAAAATGGCGACTCCACTAGGGAGAAAATAGTCTGTTTGTTTGTCCTTGTTATTTTATTTATAAAGTACAGACGGAGCCTGAAGTTAAGCCAGCTAGCCTTCGAACTGCTTTTTCTATGCAACTATAAAGTAGATCAACGCTGCTTCAGTCAATCTCCGGGTTGGTTTATGAATTGAACATTTGACTTGCAAACATCCTAAGAGCCCTAGTGGTAGCTCAAATAACCTCATTAGATTAGTCCTTATACTTTGTATTTACTGCCTATCATAAGCTGAGCCTAAATCCCTGAACTTAGCTGCAAAATGTGAGTGAAAATCGAGCTCAGTCTCATCCCTAGACCATCGCACTGTCTCTCATTGGTAGTCTAAATGCATCGCACCTCACGTGTGATGCAGGTGAGATGTATCCCTGTTTCCCTTAAGGATGGGTGCGATGATTGAGTGAGACTGTTTCTGCCTCCAGATTTTGGTTTTTCTTCATTGTTTTCAGCTCTATTCAGGAGTTTTGCTATCTATGATCAGTATACCACTATTGAAACTTTCTTCCTTTACATTATTCAACCTCCATTGATAACGAATTGTAAATGTTTTTTCATGTAGTTTTCATCATTTGCAGTCTTCCTTTGCAAATAGTAGCTTAATCAAACTGTCGTCTTTTGATTTGAGAGTGCCGCAACTGTCTTTTTCAGTTAAGAAAAAGAGTGTCATAAGGTCTTCCTCTTTTAGATAGTCGATTACACTTTTGCCATCGTATTTGATTTGAATTGTCAATTCTTTAAAGTGTCAAAAATAGTTTTCCTTTCGAAATTGAAAGTGTCGTCTTAGTCTTCCTTTCATTTTTGAAATTGCTAAAGTGTCACATTGAAGAAAAGTAGTTTATATTTGTACTTGGTTTTCTTTTTGTCATTCTCACATTAAGGAAACTAAAAAACAAATACATGCATGTGCATTTGCATTTAGACTACATGAGGAAATTGATTTAGGAAAAGTAAATTTAGTGTGTGCTCTCTGCTCTACGTTGAAAGAATTTTACTCTTCTTTCCTTAGTAGCTAGGGTTTTAATTGCTAAAAGAAAGTAAATGACTATTTATCATCTTAGATTGCATATTTAGGAATTATATATCTACATCACGCGGCAAACCTTGAGAGCCAAACTTCTTAAGAAAGATCAACAGTAAAATAAACTTCAATGAACATAAAAATGCTTTGGAACCTAACACACAACATCTAGAAGTCTAGGCTAAAGATGTATTCTGACGTTGTAAAGCCTAGTAGCTATCATTTTCATTGTAGGCTGGGTGATTCCTCCTCTTTGATACAACAAGTGCCAGTACGGACTTGTTCTCCCACGTACCGTCGAGTATATATTGGGAGACCACAATAGGTTATATCCTTTATCCTTAGGAAGCCATGTCTACTGCCCTATCAATCGCAATGCACTGAACACAACATTTAGGAAGATTGACTACCGTACATAAAAGTATATTGCAATTTTGTGATTGGTTTGTAATCCCTCTGTCTAGACTTCCAGAGTAGTCCCTTTCATTCCTTTTTAGACTCCTTAAAAGAAAAGGTCCATCTGAGCACTTGTCACTTCAGGCTCATTAAAAATCGAAGGTGACTAGAGTCACCCTTAGCTTTTTCTCGACTCTTAAAAATTGAGAAAGCAGGTTGTGTCAAAGCGTCATAAAATTTATTTTAATTGGAATAACATCATTTTTCCCTCATTGGTCTTAGGTTGAGAAAAATGGAGTCCACCAATCAAGGATTTCCCCTTGGGGGAAATCCTAGTCCTTTCTCTTCTTGGGGAGATATTGGTGCGCTTTACATGGCTACATTATTCCTTCCAAGATTAACAATTGGCCTACCAGTATGGCTTTTCTTGACCTTCGTCATTCAAAACACCATAATTCCTGAGCAATCAAATCAGAAACTAGATGATACTGGAGTTGTCCCCCACCTTCTACTTCGTTTGTTTCTCCCTCTCCTTCTTCCTCTTCACTTCGTGAAGCTAGTAACACTAAAAGCCAAGTTACTGAGAAGAAGAAGAAAGGGAAGGAGAAGAAGAAGAAGAAGCCAATGACGAAAGGGGGCAACCGTACATCGTCTGGTGAAAATCCACACACTGCATCGTCCAAACCTAAATCTCCATGTGTCATTTGCAAGGGAGACCACTATCATCAAGATTGTACTTGCATCCCACAGATCCTGAGGGACTGGTCTCCCTGCTTTCACAATCTAGTGTTGTCAACCTTTTTCAATCATGTTGAGAGTACACCATCAACTAGTGAAAACAAAGTCAATGGATAGAAAGGAAGATCTAAATTTCCTTGTAGGTTGTGTGAAGGTGATCATGCCCTCCACAGTTGTCCTTTCTTGGATGAAGCTAAAAGAGTCTTGGATAACCCTCCTACTTCACCATAGCAATTTCCTTCTGGATACAAGAAACTCTTGTCGAGTCCATCGCTAGTTGAAAATCCAACTGACACACCTCTGTTGTTGGTCGAAACGCCTATCATTGAAGATAAACACTCTGAATCCACACCAAACCAAAGTCAACAGGTTGAGATGGTAGTCAACCCAGTCTTGTCTTCAGAAGGTTCTCCTTCAGATGATACAGTCTCCAAAGAGAATGAGAACGACACCATTCAAATTCTTTTTGTTAACACAGAATCCGATGAACATGGAGGAAATCTACCCATTCCTTTACTGCGGGAAGGAAGTTCCCTGGGTCAAGAGATTCATCCGGCCGTCTATTCGGTCCCTCCTCCAAGCAATCTAGTCATTTCCTTTGATTGGAATATGCCAGCGAGACCCCACCTACCATCTAGTGTGTCATTCCGGATCATAGTACAAGCTTACAGAATGATCATGGCTAGCACTATCATATATGAAGGGGATTCCATGAGTATCCTTTCCTCAACTACTTGGAAAGCGCTTGGTTTGCCATTACTTCTGCCTAAGATTTGAATTCTGTCAGGCTTCAACAAAGGAACCAGTCGACCATTAGGGATCCTTCCAAATTTTCCTATAACTTTGAGAAGGAAAACCGTTTATATAAACGTGATGGTAGTCCAAGGGCCTCTAGATTACAAACTACTCCTTAGGCGTGACTACATTTATAGCATGGGAGCTATTGTTTCCTCACTCTTTTGGGTGATGTGTTTCCCGTATGAAGGCAAAATGGTCCAGCTCATTGACCAGCTTTCATTCCCCAGTTCAAAAACAGCTACTAGTAAAATTCCATCCCTAACTGGTCTTTTTGCACAAGGAATGTCTCATCAACCTCTAGTCCGTCCACCTAATGATTGCGAGTGGTTCAGTGAATGTGACTAAACCAAGGGGGCATGCACCCTGGCCTGTTTCGGTAGGAAAACCCCAGGTAAAAGATAGGTTTCCACATAGGATATATTATTTATCTCACACACCTGTCCATTTAGGAAAATGGGATTAGTCTGGAATAAGATTCCCTTGTCAAAGGTTATGTGATTGGAAGCTCCCACCATTCACCTTTGTCTATTTCGATGGACAAAGCCAAGGAAGTGTTTTGGCTGCTACGCGGATGAAACAATCTTTCTTTAGTGCAAGAACTTCCATATGGCAACCTGGAAACCCTCCTTCTCTTTATACTTTTGGGGATGCAAACCATTTTTATGCAAGTGAAAAGCGACCATCATAACTATAACCCCGTAGTTTTTACTAACTTCAACTGCTTAAGTGAGGTGATTGGTCTAATCAACCATTCACCTTTGCAAGGGCCGACGGCACCAGCAAAGTAAAGGAAATGTTTCCCTTTGAGAAACTATCCTACCTAACTGTAGTGGTTCTTTAACCCTTAGGACAGTAGTTGGTCATTCCTAGCTTGCATACAAAAGGCTCAGAGCAAAGTTGCGCAAGGGGCAAGCTCCCTAAAAATGAGCCTACTAATGAAAGGCATCCTTATTATACGACTGGCACAAAAAGGTTTACATGAAGTTCAAGCTCGTTAAAAAATAAACCTAGCAATGAGCATATGTTCCCCCAGAGTTTAAGCTCATTAAAAAATGAACCCATCCTTTGGTAAATAACCTTTGTGATCGCATTGCTATCAGCTTTTGAGCCTTTGTCGTGTTCTTACTATCACTTCCACTCTTTAGTCGATCATACGCCTCCACTTGATTGTTTACCCCTTTTGAGGAACAACAATGATGAGTGATTCTGTTAGCCACCTTCTTTACACTGCCACGATTAAAAGGTTCCAAACCTCACCTAGAACCAGTTGCTACCCAAAAATATCACTCATTCCTCAAAAATGAGTCTCTTTTAAGCTCTTTTTAGACTCGTAAAATATAAAAATATTGCCGAGAAATTGGCCTCTCCAGCTTGTTAAAGTGATTGGAAGTGTCATCCCTCTTGTATTTTAATCTTTTTGGACCTGAGGGATAATTACACGAAAATATCGAGCACTTGTTTTTTTCGGCTCGCTAAAGTGATTGGAAAAATAATCCCTTTCATATTATTTTATACTTTTTCACACTTAAGGAATTATGCTACAAAAAAGGACTATTGGATTTGCCTTTCAGTCTGTTTTCAGACTCTCTAAAACTAGAAAGGACCGAGTTATCTTTGTCATTAAACCCATTAAAACAATAGTGACAAACTTTTCCATTACAGATAAGAGCGAGTTTCATTGTCGCTAGGCTTGCTAAAACATAGCAACAGGTTTGCCCGAAGGGAAAATTATAGAACAAACATATGTTATCCTCCTCAAGCTTGACAAAAATAAAGAGGTGCTAGTTAGCAATGACTGGGGAAAAATTGGGAAGAAAACTTGAAGAAATTTATTGGTAGCAGGTCGCTCTTGAACATGACACTTTCACTCAATCACCATGATTGAGTCGGGTTGGGTTATTCCAATCACTGATCATATCACCATTGGTCCTCCGTACCATCCATTCTTGGGGTGAACGCTACCAATCCATTTCAGTGTCGCCGATATGTTCAGGAGAAGTCGCTTAGAGAGTTCACCAACCCAGCGAATGCCTCATCTGCTGCAATACCTTCACGCTCCATTTCTCATGACTACAACCCTGAACCTTGTATCATTAGATCATTTACACCTCCACAAAATCATTTGATCCATTTTGTGTCGTAGATGTGGGATTCATTAAGACCCCCCTACGGCGGGTCACTTCTTGTCAAAATCAGCTCATTATCCAAGAAGTTGACCTAGGAACAACCCTTTCAGTACTTTGAAGCTTGCATGCTTCAATGGCAAGTTTCTCACTTCCAGCGACAGGTTTACATCAATGGCCTTTGACCAAAAGATTTTGCGTGGTGTTCAACATCGACTCATGTATTCACACCACGTGAATTGTACTATAGTGCGTTGAGGATCATTATCATTACCGATGATTCCTCTCACACCTGTTAGCAACTTTCATCATTAGCTAGTAATTAGGCAATGTCTTTCCATGTTTGACATCAGAACATCTTTTCAGATGGATCGACTTGTACTTCGGGCAAAGATTGAACGAGTTTGAAGGCCCCAAATCTAGTTTCATCCATCCGGGCTGCGATATATTTAGGAAAATAAAGACATCATGTACTCCATAGCTGCACAGATAATCATCCAAGCTAAAGGATGATGGCTCTACCAGAATCGTCAGTCTTCCACACAAACAAATGTCTATCCTATGTACATGAAAATGAATTTATAAAGCTAAGCATGGGAATTTTCGCCTCAACTAGATCATGAAAATATTATGAAGATAATGTATTGTATTATATCTTATTACAGGTCACCTTCTAGTGCAAAAAACCTCGGATCCTCATGATAAAACATTTCACTCAACATCAGAAGATTTACGACCTCATGCTTTAGGGGGCAACTATTATAGACATATTTGGGTGCTGCAAGCCCAATTGCATATGTCCATAAACCAAGGGCTTCTAAACCCTTAAAAGTGTTGTTTCATACTCTAAAGGATCAAGTTCAACTGATTACATCTTTTCCCAGAAGTTCTCCTTGAAAAACTCCTCAAGACTGGTAAAAAATGGGCCATACAGACTGCTCCATGCTGAGGGTGTGATGCATCTCACCTATTACACACAGAGGGTGTGATGCATACTAAAATTCCCTTATGTAGGGTGCGATGAGCGAGAGCAGACAAATGGCAGAGGCAGTTTGCCAGGTGGAAACCCAAAGAATCTTCTAGAAACAACTCACTAGACACTTGCCTCTCTGAATTCGCCTAGGGATGAGTAAGAGATCATGAAATCTCCAAGTGGAACCAAGAAATATTAGAGAAATAACACTAATCAAAATACCAGAAGCTGACTCACCCCCCTGCAAATATCTATATATGGATCCCTCATCCTAGAGATCCAAGGGATGGAATTTTGTATTTTGTAAGGAAGTGTTGTTGGTTTCTCTATGAAACATTGTATTGTTGGGTGATCTAGTCTTTCCATGAGGTGAAGAGGGTTTTCATGCTAGGAGGATGGCATTGGATCAAACAGCTGGGTTGTAATCCTCTCTTCTACTACTTCTATCAACAAAGCTATTTGAATTTTCTTCCATATGCTTGTATATCTCTGAATCTTGTATTTATTTATGCATGTGTATGGTTAATGTACATCTGATCCTATGTCATTTATGGTTATAGATATCTATGCTTTGATGGTATTCCACTGCTTTTACTCTACAAATGTTCTTTGAAGCGGGACAAGTGAGCAAGGAGTGGCAAAGCTCGATCAAGGGAGAGAGGAAACAAGCAAGGAGCTAAGCGAAAGACTGAGGTTCGTACTCTCTGCTTCTCTCTCATCTATCTCTCATAAAGGGAAACACAAGTTTCTTCGGTTTTTTTGTTTCTAGGATAGCTACCCATCATAGTGGGACTAGTAGCTCTGAATGGTCACTAGCTTTCCTGTAAACACTCATGTCCTATTCAAATCATTGTTGTAATTTAATTTCCACTTGTCAGCATTGTTATTGTGATCATTCAATAAGTAGAGTGGGTAAAAATTTTGGGGCATTGTCCCACCCACTTTCCAAAATTTGACCAAAAGGAAAGCAGAAGGCCTTATTGGCTATCACAACTACTGGTTGATTGAAATGTGAATCCTCTCAAGGCATGAAGAAACAACCATTGTCATATTTTTTATGCGTTGATTCTTTAGAATCTAGACTCATCTAGAGATCCAAATATGGGCATGATTATTTGAAGTACTCCAATTAAAAAGGCATATGATGTTTCTTGTTTTCCTTTTGGTAAAGGAAACCCCCCTGCCCCCTCCTCACACTTGATACCCCAAGAAGTGAAAAGTTATGGTTATGACAAGGCTTCCATGTTTTAGACAACTCAACGTCTTACACATAACACTTCTTGATTTGAAGTCGTTGTATAAGAAAAGTAGGTTAATTATTTAAAGCAGTTGTATGAAGAAAAATAGGTTAATTATTGAAAGTTATTATCAAACAGGTTAACTATTTGAAGTTAGTAACAAAGTTAGGGAGGATGTTATCCCATTAATTCAGGAATTTGAATTTAGAAACTCCAAGTCTTTTTTCGATACATCACATACATTGTAAATGCCTTTGTCTTATAGTTGTTACATAGATAAAATTTATGAACAGCACACAAACAACATTATATCTAAGAAAAATTATAACAATCCTGCAAAATTATAACAATATTGCATGAGACACCCAAGCTGCACCATTCTTTGTAAAGTAACTGGGAGCTTCAGATTTCTAATGGCCCTAAGTGTATACGCTACAACCATTCAGATGTAATTGTGTATAACTATTTTGCATAATTCTTAAGGTTCCTTTGTTTAGTCTATGATAATGGCCCTATGTGTGTATGCTACAACCATTCAGATGTAACTGTGTATAACTATTTTTCATAATGCTTAAGGTTCCTTTGTTTAGTCTATGATGTCCAAAAATATATGGATAAAAAGTGTATGTGTAAATAGTCACTCGGGTTGAAACTCAACTGTTTAATTGTTTTATATTATATTGGGTGATTACTAAAGCTATGTTTATTTTTACAAGATATAAGAGCTTGAGATTGCTTCCCTCATTATTGAAATAGATATGATAATATTTTCTTATATTATATTTACTTTACATTTACTGAGTATTAAAGCCATGTTTACATCTAAAACATATGAGTTTAAGTTTTCTAATGAAAAATAAATTTGGGATTTCTTAGTATTTAAATTTTTATTAATTTTTCACCCGGATTCCTTAATTTTAAATGTTTATTTCTTTACATAAAGCCATTTTTCATTACATGGGACTGGAAACATGTGATATTTATTTCTTCATTATTGAAATACATTTGAGTTTCCTTGTCTTTACATATAAACCACTCATCATTATTTTCACTTTGAACGAATGTACAAAGTGGATCCATTTAATAGATTTGTGTGGACCACTTTCTTTCTTCTTGGTAGAGTATTTGAATTTTTCTCTATGTATGTGCATAATTCTCTCCAAGGCAATTTTTTCATGGAATTAGCTAGATGCTCCCTCCCTAAGTATTGAATGGGGTTGGGTAGAGAAGCATTGTCAAATGGTAGGGTATAGCCATGGTGTTTATTTCCTTGGTCACTAGCAAGCTCCATAGATTCTTGGGCATCTATAGTGGTTTCTTGATTTTGGATAATTAACTTACTCTAAAATGAAACAAGACATTCAATGTGTTCAATGTAATATAGATATAAACAAAACATCTAAATCCAAGCAATTGCACAATGATCCAATCCAAGCAAACAAATCTTTCCACAAACCAATTCAAAGTAAGTAGAATCTTGATTATAGTTTTAGTTGTAGCCTTTCAACCTTTTCGGCTTATTTGCTTGTATAAAGCATTTGTGTAGGGTTTCAAGGAAATAACATTTCATTGAGTATGTATTTGCAAACCAGTGATTTTGGGATCAAATCCCACAAAGTAATTCTATACCTGCTCTTCAAATTCCTTAAGGTTTTGAAAGTAAAACCAATGAATTATCAATATAATGTTACCATAATAAAAAATAATTAGAAGAACTTTAGCCAGCTCAAATTGCTCATCGATTACACTTGAACCAACATCTCTTCTAGAGAATATCAAACATTCCAATTTAATAATCCTATCGGCCTCTCTTTTTACCTTTTGAGACAAATGCTAGCAATAAAGTCTTTTCATTATAGGTTTTGATTTTACCATTACCAAAGAAATGATTTTCTTGTGGCCATTCTTTATCCTTCTAGCAATATTTTCATTCATGAATGAAGAGATTTTAGAAAAACATTGTTTTGTTTCTTGAAATTTCTTATTTGGCATATTATAGTGTAATTATCTTGAGCATTTCATATCAAATTTTATAGTTTTCTATTATAAATATTATTTATATATTTAAGATTAATAAAAAATTATGATTATATATATTAAGGTGCTTTTATTTTATAAATAAACATTTATAATTATTTATATTATTAAAAATGTTTTTGAGTTTATATAACTTGTTTCCAATTTTAAAATTTGAATTCTTAATCAATTTTAATATTCTTATATAATTATTTTTCTTTCTTATTTTAATATAAGTTTTAAATTTAATAAAATTAGTCATATTTAATTTATATAATTATATTAATTATTGTTTCTCACTTAAATGTTAATACCTAGTATTAACATTTAAGTTATACTCCTTTGCCCTTTCTGACATACTCATGCTTGGAGACCAATTGATTTAAAAAAAAAAAATCTTTCTCTAATACCATCGAACTTTGTCGACGCTTTTCTTGCAATCATAAATTCTCTAAATTATTGTGTTGTATTATGATAATATAGGCCATGGATGCTAACAAACTTGTCAGTCGAAAATTTCATATGGTGTATTAATACAATTTTGAAATCGATGATTCCTGGTCAAATTCCTACATAGGAAAACAACTCAATTTATTTAAAAATAATAATTTAAAAACTAGAAGATTGTTTCCATGAATTACATAGTATGTTCATGGCACAATCAATTGACGTCATTATATAACAATTTACACCACTCTTGAAGGATTCCAAAGTAATCCAAAAGTGTGCATTACATGCATGCCATTGGAAATCTTTAAAATCCTTTTTAAGAAATTTTAGAGGGAAGATTTGAGAATGTCAACCTTGTAATTAAATTGCAAAAATTTTGACAAAATATATCCATGATATTTTATAAATAAAAAATTGTAAATAGGTTGACATTGTACATGTCAACGAAATAATAAATAATATAGCCTATTAAAAACGTCATAGTCTATTAAAAACTCAATGCACCGTGTTTTCTATTGAGAATCATTATCTTAATAGGTTGACATTTTATACAAGTCAACGGCATAATAAATGATATAGACTATTAAAAACACAATACATTTTTTAATTGAGAATCAATATCTTCAAATCTGAATTGCGTGTCTCTTCATATTGATGTTTCTCCAAGAATTGTTTAGAACGATGAAACCTCGCGTCGATTTTGTGGTCCGCGTTAGGATTGGACGTGCAAACAGAGGACTCGGTTATATGATTAGAAAAAATAAGATCTAAATTGTGCCAACTACAACTGAAGCTCGTAAAGGAGGGGCGGCATGCAACAGCATTTCTCAATCGCAGGGAAAACAACGATTCTTAAATAACCTTCGATCTAAGAGATCAAACTTTATCAAAAAGCGAGATTTCGATTCAAAAGAAACTTGAGTTTTGGGCTTTGCAAAATTTATGTTAATGAAACTAATTAATCGCAAGAGCTAACCAGCCTGTTATAGGGCATTAAATGATTAGTTGGCTGCATGCCCTTTAATTTTATAACACATTGCGCGCGAGATAAATGAGAAATAATGGAGTGTGTTATAAAGTTAAAGGGCATGCAGCTAACCAGTGATTTAATGCCCCATGGCAGGCTGGTTAGCTCTTGCCCTAATTAATCAGCAGAATCATTAT
The DNA here is from genome assembly GCA_000404065.3 of Pinus taeda. NCBI lineage: Eukaryota > Viridiplantae > Streptophyta > Pinopsida > Pinales > Pinaceae > Pinus > Pinus taeda. The sequence continues at coordinate 129,000 of APFE031029003.1, read as the reverse complement.
GGATATAATGAGAGATTTTATGGTTTGAGTTTGGTGCTTCGCAAAATCTATGAAGTAAATGAAACTAACTAATCAGCAGAATCATTATGGATATAGGAGAGTTTTTATAGTTTGTTATTTGATTGATATGCAGATATAATTTGTATTTTATGTTGGGTATTGGTGAGGTTATATTATGGTTAAGTTGAAGAATACAATTCTAATAGGTTTGGGAATTGAATTCTTAATTTAACATCTAAAAGTAGCTTAACAGCTCATCCAATTATTATCTATCTAAAACCCCTTAAACATAAATATACATTATTATTTAATAAACATGTGAAAAAGACCATTTACCCATCACTGTCTACCTAAAACCCATTACACATAAATATACTTTATTATTTGATAAATAAAGCCATAAAAAGATAAATATAAATTCAAAAATACACTCTCATTAATGTTTAAAATTCCATCATAAAGTGAGTTTTTTTATAAGATTGAGATTGAATATACTTAGATAACATTGATAAAATATTGGTTTCAAATGAAACAACTGAATCTTCGTGTAAAATTGGATCATCAACTATAATAGGTCATATGATTTAAAAACATAAGATCTAAATTGTGCCCAACTACAATTGAGGCTCTCCATTTATAGGTGGTATGCAACAACATTTATCAATCCCAAAGCAAACTATCATTTATAACTAATCTTTGACCTGAGATATCAAACTTTATCAAAAAGTGAGATTTCGATTCGGAAACAGGGAAAAAACTTGAACTTCCTGTTTTGCAAAATCTATGATGTTAATAAATACCATTTAATTACCACAATCATTATTGATATATTTGATTTATCATGGTTTGTTTTTATAGATATATTTGATTTATCATGGTTTGTTTTTATAAGTGGAAAATTTTATTATAGTTCAGTTGTCAAATTTGCATTAAGGATAGTCATCTCTAACTGCTAATAGGCAATGCATGTTGAGTCATTACTTTTATTCAAGGAAAATCAAGCCACCTAGAATAACCGGCTGGTGGTCAGTAAAGGGACATGCTTTCACTCTTGCCAAATACTTTTGGGTCATGGATCATTAACCTATTTTCTTAGGTCAGAAAAAACTAGCTCTTAGCCAAACATAAACAATTTTAGATCATATTCCAAACCGTATTTATCATAGTTTATTAAAACATATTCCAAGCCTGATTTATCATAATTTTGTATTTATTTGACTTGTGGATAAAAATTGTTATTTAATAATTATCTTAATTATTTAAAATTATATTAAATAAATACGAATTTAAAGATATAATATAAATATTTAAAATTCTCTCCGTTCAATTGGATTCTTAGGAACATCTTTATTATTTATGAGAATTTTTAGGAATATATTTATTGTGTATGAGATTGGCATTGAATATATTTAGATAACTCGATAAAATATTGAAACATATTGCTAATTATGAAAACTTTGTCTAGAATTGGATCATCAACTACGTTTGGTTAATTGATTTTAAAAAAATAATATCTAAATTGTGTTGATAATTGGGAGCAATAATCTCCAAGTTCGTTCTCCATAATTCAAGTCCCTAATTTGTTTCTACCACTAGCTATATAGATAGAAGAGAATCACTAGAATCCCTCGAAATATGTGATTGTATCTCAGTAGTTATAGCTTTCCTTATACTAGTCAATTATGGTCCTAAACTATAGGATCTAAATTGTATACAATGGCTATTTATGCCAAACGAGTATCAGTGAAAAATATTGAAGCCTTTCACACAAACTTCTTGTTTTTGACTTGGTATCGGAGCGAGGTTCTTCACATCATAGCCTGAATTCTCATATACCCCTCGCATCATGACTAAGGATGAAATCGAATCATCTTCTGTACCGGTTATTCATGTTCAATCAGAAAACCCAGTTTCACCACCAATATCATCCTTACTGAAGTCAATTATGATGGCTGGTCTCAAGTCATGGAAATGTAGATTGCAGGGCGTAAGAAGCTTGAATACCTCACGGGTAAAACACCTATTCCGTAGGTTACTAATGCTTCTTATGCAAAGTGGTATGCTGAAAATCAAAAGGTAAGAGGATGGTTGTTGACTTCTATGTCACTGGAGCTTATGAAGTGCTATCTTAGATTGTCTAATGCACGTGAAATCTAGACTGCTCTTGCTAAAGCTTTATATGATGGGTCAGATGAATCGCAACTCTTTGCACTGAATCAATGGGCATTCTCCACCAAACAGGTTGGCCGTTCTCTTTCCACTTATTATGGTGATCTAGTAGAAATCTTCCAAGAACTAGATCATTGTGATAGGATTGTCATGAAGGATCCCGAAGATGTTGTCGCCTATAAAAAATCAGTTGAGAAACTGCAGGTGCATATCTTCTTAAATCAACTAGATGTAGACTTTGAACAAATTCGAGGTGAGATTGTCCGAAAGGATCTTGCACTCGATCTAAAAGCAACTTATGCATATGTTCGTTGTGATGTCGTTCACCGAGTTGCACTTCATGGTGAACATGAAGACTCTGAATCTGCTACTATGGTGGCTCGTTGAGGCAATCCTTACCAATCACAAACACATTCGAAACTAGATTGCACTTTTGGTTCGCCGAATCACACAATTGAGCAAAATCGGTCATCTGGATCACAAAATCGTAGCTATGAAATAGGGGCTGCAAAATCAGAATGTATATGTACTATTTGTGGAGAAATTGGGCATACAAAGTCACATTGCTATGAATTAATTAGATATCCAGAATGGTAGGATCCTGCCAAGGGACCTCGCAAGTGAAATTCAAAGTCAAATCATCATGCTTCTATTGTTGTGGCTAAGCCCTCCACCAACACTAGTACTATTGAGGAAGCCTCTTCTTTCATTGCTACTTCTGGGAATGTTGGTAAGTCTCTTCATACCTCTGTCCATGTTAGTCATAGTGAATGGATAATTGATTCAGGTCCCACAGATCACATGACCTTTGACAGTAAACATATTCTGTCCATGAAATCCTCGGACCACCATATAGTGTCCACAGCCAATGGTAATCCCTCTCTCGTAGTTGGAGAAGTTTCAGTTTCTCTTACCCAAAAATTGAATTTGGAGTATGTTCTAGTTGTTCCTTCTCTTAATCATAACTTATTACCTGTTGCTCAAATAACCCTTCCTTTGAACTGTATTGTGATATTTTGGCCTAACCTTTATGTTTTTAAGGACATTCAGACTCAAAAGACAATTGGTTATGGTACTAGGAGAGGAAAGTTGAACTATCTTGATCTACTGCCAGCAAGCTCCAATTAGTTGGCTCAAGTTTTCTCAGCTGATAAGTCTGACACACATCAGAATTTAGAAGTTTGGTTGTGGCATAGGCATTTAGGTCATGTATCTTTTGGATATTTACAGAAATTGTTTCCAAAGCTCTTTTCTCAATTAAATGTTTCGGATTTTAAGTGTGACATTTGTGAACTAGCTAAAAGCCACCGTGTCCCATTTCCCATTAGTATGCATAAAAGTCTTGCACCTTTTATGGTTATTCACTCTGATGTCTGGGGACTTGCAAATATTTCTTCTTTGAGTGGGGCACATTGGTTTGTTTCTTTTATTGATGACCATACATGCATGACTTGGGTTTGTTTAATGAAATCAAAGAATGAAGTTAGCTCCCTGTTTTAGCAATTTCACAAAATAATAGCCACCCAATATCAATCAAATATTCAGGTTCTTCGTACGGATAATGGTGGTGAGTTTGTTAATCAAGACTTGAAACAATACCTGAATTTACATGGAATTGTTCATCAGATGACTTGCCCTTACTCCCCTCAACAAAACGAGGTAGCAGAGCGGAAAAATCATCACCTTCTTGAAGTTGTTTGTGCTTCCTTGTTTGGGGCTCATATGCTTATTGGTTATTGGGGAGAAGCCATTACGGCTGCAGCTTATCCCATTAACCGTGTACCCTCTAGTTCACTACAATTTAAGACTCCCTTTGATGTTATCCATAATACTTTGAGTGCCCCTACCATAACTAATCTATCCCCTAAAGTTTGTGGGTGTGTAGCCTTTGTACACCTTCACAAACCCTTGAGAAATAAGCTAGAACCCTGTGCCCTTCGGTGTGCCTTTGTTGGCTATGTCTTGCATCAAAAAGGTTATCAGTGTTATCACCCCCTTCACATAAAATTTATGTTACACTTGATGTGGTCTTTCATGAAGACGATATGTATTATTCTGCCCCTGCGTCTCTAATTCAGGGGGAGAATAGAGAAGAAATGGAGACTTTGCATCATTCTTTGGACTTTAATCTTATAAGTGGAGATAATTTGTACACTAGGGGTGAATGTGGCCATTTGGAAACTAGTGATGAATGTCCAAGTGATGGTGACATTGTAACTCATAGAGGTGATTGTCCAAATGGGCAAAAAGTTTTGGAGAATGAGGATCCAGATCAAATGGAAATGGAAGTGTCATCTGTGTCTTCCTCCTCTCACGATGTACCACCAAACCACTTGTCTTCTCCAGCCGATTCCATGCCGGAGCCTCAGGTAAACTCTGAATCTCAACCTCACTTAAAAATGTTACCAAATCAAGTCACAAGAGGGAAACCCAAAGTTAGTTATGAACCTATTCTCAACTCCAAATCTAAGTATCCCATAAGCAATCATGTATCCAACCATAGACTGTCAAATGGGAGTAAGGCATTTGTGAATCAATTATCTGTTGTAGCTATTCCTAACAGTGTGCAGGAAGCTTTGAAAGATCCTAGATGGAGGGAGACGATGAATGAATAAATGAAGTCCCTTCAAAAGAATTCAACGTGGGAAGTTGTTGACTTGCCTGAAGGGAAGATACCTATTGGATGTAGGTGGGTATTCTCCATTAAATACAAAGCTGATGGAACCATAGAACGGTTCAAAGCAAGACTTGTCACCAAGTGATATACTCAAAGATATGGAATTAATTTTATGGAGACATTCGTACCAGTGGCCAAAATTAATACAGTCTGTATTTTACTATCTCTTGCAGTGAATTTTGTCTGGCCTTTGCATCAATTCGATGTAAAGAATGCATTTCTGCATGGAGATCTCCAAGAAGAAGTATATATGGAGTTGCCCCCTAGCTGTAAGCTGTAAGCTTTATGAGGTCTATTGGTTACAAGAAAAGTAACTCAGATCACCTCTCTTCTTGAAACATAATGGAGAATGAATCACAACCCTCCTTGTGTACATTGATGATATGATAGTAACTGGACATGATCTTGAAGAAAGGAAAGCACTGCAAGAGTAGCTTGCTCGTGAATTTGAAAAGAAGGATCTTGGGGAATTGAAGTATTTCCTTCGAATTGAAGTGTCAATATCAAAGAAAGGTATTTTTCTTTCACAACAGAAATATGCCTTAGACTTATTGAAGGAAATTGGCATGACAGGATGTAGTCCAGCTAGCGCCCCTATGGAAGAAAATCTGAAGCTAGGTGTGCACCCAAACCAAGTTCCTGCTAACAAGGAGCGCTATCAGAGATTGGTTGGAAGATTAATGTATCTTGCATATGCTCGGCCGGATTTAGCTTATGCGCTAAGTGTTGTCAATCAATTCATGCACTCCCCAAGTAAAGAACATATGAATGCTATCATCTGGATCTTACGCTATTTGAAGTCATCTCTAGGAAAGGGAATTTTATTCACAAAAGGTGATAGCTTGGATGTTAAAGGTTATACATATGCTGATTGGGCTGGTTCAATTGAGGACAAACGTTCTACATTGGGCTACTTCACTTTTGTAGGAGGAAATCTAGTTACTTGGCAAAGTAAAAAACAAGAGGTAGTTGCGAGATCCAGTGCTGAGGCCGAATACAGAGGAATGGCTAAGGAAATATGTGAATTGTTATGGATCAGAAATATGTGGTAGGATTTACATATGAAGTAAGTCGGTCCTATGAAGTTATATTGTGATAACAAGGCAGCATGTGATATTGCTCATAATCCAGTTCAACATGATCGAACTAAGCATGTTGAGGTTGATAGGCATTTTATCAAGGAGAAACTAGAAGCAAAGTTGATTGAAGTTCCTCATGTTCGATCTCAAGACTAGCTTACTGATGTGCTGACCAAAGTAGTGTCAAACCAAGCATTTAATGACTGTCTCAACAAACTTGGCATGAGTGACATCTACTTACCAACTTGAGGGGGAGTGTTGAAAATTGGGAGCAATTATCTCCAAGTTGGTTCTCTGTAATTCAAGTTCCTAATTTGTCTCTACCACTAGCTGTACAGATAGACTAGAATCACTAGAATCCCTGAAAATATGTGATTGTATCTCAGTAGTTATAGCTTTCCTTATACTAGTCAATTATGGTCTTAAACTATAGGACCTAAATTGTATACAACGACTCTTTATGCCAAACGAGTATGAGTGAAAAATATTGAAGCCTTTCACACACACTTCTTGTTTTGTACTAATTATGCCCAAATACAACTAAGGCTTTCCAACAATAAGTGGTATGCAAACTGAAATTTAGCTTCGGAAACAGGGAAAAATCATGAATTTGTGGTTTTGCAAAATCCATAAAGTTATTAAATACTATTTAATTAGCACAATTATCATTGTATATCGGATATATGAATTCCAAACGAAAATTCGATTTATAAATAACCTTTGATCTAAGGATCAAACTTTATCCAAAACTGGAATTTGGGGTTTTGCAAAATCAATCAAGTTAATAAATATTATATATAACAATTTGTTATTTTAACGATATAAGGATATCATTTGGTATTTGATAAATTGTATAATTATCTTACAATTATATAAGTAAATGTGAAAAGCATTAATTTAGAACTGCAATATAATTAATAATTAAAATTCAATTAATTATATAAACTTGAATTTTTAAGTTGTGTTTTTTTGACTTATGAGATTGGGATTGAATATGCTTGGATAACTCAATAAAATATTGGTTTCCCCTCCAACCACTGAAACTTCATTTCGAAATGGATCAACAATTGGCTGAAGGTAAACAACTTCTGAGATGCGATGGGTGTTAAAATTCCTATGGCTGGTAGCGTTGATGGAGAAGAGAAAATAAAAATATGGCAACCTCTTTCATTAATAACAAGAAAGAAATAAAAATTCCGATGAAACAAAATGTTCCCATGTTTAATAATAAGAGGACGGTGCACGTTCAAACGTCTTTCTATGAAAGAATCACAGTAACAACTATTGTCCATGGTTGCATTCGGCGTGAAATAAATTAGTGAATAAATTATTGAGCTGACTTGGTCACACGTTTCTGTTGAAATTTAAACTAAGCATAAACGATGAAGGCCGATATGCATGTGAATTAAAGTCAACCCATCAAAATTTAGTTAGTTGGAAGCATGTTACTGGCTGGCGGCAGCATTAATGGAAATTATGTATTTTACTTATGGTGTGAGAAATGTAATGGGGGAAGGGCTGTGCACACAGTATAGTACAGTAGGAAGCACGATGCACGCAGTGTTTTAGTAGTCGGTGAGCTTAATGAAAAAATCCAAGGCATGCTTTACCTCTAGAGGCAGAAAATTGCATGTATTGGCCCTCGATTTATTGGCATTCTTCTTGCCGTTTTCGTGTTATATATAGGTATAGTTTGGGAGTCGTGTCTTATCAGTTTTTGAAGAGGAAATTTTCTCTCGCTGAGCAATCTGCAGTAGTTTGAGGTTGACTCCGCCGCTTTCACAGGGGAGTGGCCGTTCAATCAAGAAACTGTTTTGGACCGGATATAAGCGACACTGTGCGAGAAAGCGGAGCGAATTCACGGATTTATTCCTCCTATCTTAAGCTCACTCGTGTAACTGTTTCACGTGCATCTCCGATTATGGTTCCGGGCTGCGCTCTCATTGTTAGCCGATGCTGATTGCGGAGCAAGAATAAGGCTAAATTCAAGGCATATTTTGGAATTCACGAGATTTTGTACTGTAAGTCTTTGGAAACGACAAAAATTGGAGGTTCGGGGTTAGACTGTGCGCGGCGGCCGCCTGAAGGAGAGGAGACGTGTGTGTCTCTTATTTATTCAGTTGTAATGGTGTTTTATTACCCAACACTATTTTCCTGTGTCCCCTCGAAAATGGAAAGGTCCTGAGATCTCAAGCCCCGTCCCCCGAGGCTGACCAAGTTCGTTGCTCCCTTACTTCCTGCTGCCGGTGGAAGCAGAGAATTCGGCGCCACCTCTTGATTCGATTGGGTTGCAGGCGTGAAAACTGCCATGCATTGCTTTCCGGAGACAGAGATAAGGAACGGCAACATGATGTGCTAGATTCCAAAATATTGCTTCGCTTGCTGTCTTATTCTGCAGCATTTGATTTCGAGTTTGGCGATTGATTTTCACGTCACGAGGGGTCTGACTATGATCTGATCCTCTAAGCTCTTTGCAGTCTGTGGATTTCAAAGTGATTTAATGTTCCATTGTCTCTCTTCGCCCCTGAATTTTATTGAATGCTCTCGATCCAGAGAGTGTTAAAGCCCTGTACGTAACAAGTACATATCTTGAATACTAAGCTATATCGTACCCTTAGATTTCTCAGATTCTGATTACACATTTATCAGTTATCTGTCGGTCAGTAACTTCGGGTCCCTCAAGTTTCAGCCAAGTTAAGCTCCTCTGCTGGAAAACATTGTAAACATGTGCAAACAAGCTCCATCTGTCCCGGTCGAGGACAGCAACAGAAGCGATGTCTGGAGCCAGGCAAAGGAGGACATGAGAATCATCATTCCCAAGGAAACCATGCTTTGCCTGTGTGATTCTTGCGAGGAGTCTGATAGTGATCGGGATCTCCAGCGGTGGCCAACTCCAACCGAGGTTTGCATTCATAAAATCTATCTAGATGTGGATTAATGTTACCTAACTGATTCGATCAGGATTATCAATTTTTATGACTTTGTTTCTGCAGGCTATGGAGGAACTGAAGGCATTAGGGAAAATTTCTGGACCGCTGATTTTGACAGGCTTGATTTACTACTTGAGAGCTATGATATCGATGATGTTTCTTGGTTACCTCGGCGAAACGGAGCTTGCTGGAGGGGCGCTGTCTATAGGGTTCGCCAACATAACGGGTTATTCTGTAATCTCAGGTCTAGCCATGGGGATGGAGCCAATCTGCGGTCAAGCTTATGGAGCTCAACAACGGAGTTTAATGTGCCTGACACTCCAGAGAACCGTTCTTTTTCTCCTTAGTGCAACGGTGCCCATCGCTTTCATGTGGATGAACATGGAGAAAATTCTCATCTGGTGTGGCCAAGACGAGGCTGTCGCTAGAATGGCTGGCATATATATTCTGTTCTCGCTTCCTGATCTTCTGGCGCAGGCTTTTCTCCATCCCCTGCGAATCTTTCTGAGAACACAGAACATCACATTTCCTCTCACATGCGCCGCAGCAATAGCGTTGGCACTGCACGTGCCCATAAACTTTCTCCTTGTAATGTTCTTCGAAATGAGGGTCGCGGGAGTTGCATTGGCAGCCGCCTGGACGAATTTGAACATGGTTTTAGTCGTGTTATACTACTTGTGGCGGGCTGGTTTTCATAAGAAGCCTTGGGAGCTGGGATCTTCAATAGAGTGCCTCAAAGGTTGGACATCGTTGCTCAAACTGGCCATTCCCAGCTGCGTGTCGGTGTGCTTGGAGTGGTGGTGGTACGAGCTCATGATCATCATGTGTGGTCTTCTCACGAATCCCAAACCAACGGTGGCATCGATGGGGATTCTGATACAGACAACGTCACTCATCTACATTTTCCCCTCGTCGCTTGGGATGGGGGTCTCGACCCGAGTTGGCAACGAGTTAGGAGCCAACAGGCCTGCCAAAGCCCGCCGGGCAATGATAGTCGCGCTAGCCTCGTCTTCGGTCCTGGGAATCGTGGCCATGAGCTTCGCATTCAGCGTACGTTACAGATGGGCCAGATTGTTCACGCAAGACAACGAGATTTTGTTGCTCACATCAGCTGCGCTGCCCATTTTAGGGCTTTGCGAACTGGGCAACTGTCCACAAACAACGGGGTGCGGTGTTCTGAGAGGGAGTGCTCGGCCTTCGCTGGGTGCGAACATTAATCTGGGCTCCTTCTACTTCATCGGAATGCCCGTAGCCCTGGTTATGGGATTCTATCTAAACATGGGTTTCGTTGGATTTTGGGTTGGATTGCTGGCTGCACAGTTCTCCTGCCTAGTGTTCATGCTCTATCATTTGATTAGGACCGATTGGAATCTGCAGGCTCAGAGAGCAATTCAACTGACCGGCGCCGACTCAAAGGGGGAAGAGATCATATCCGTAATTTCTAAAGAATCTTCAGCTTCGTTGATGATTAGAGCTTTATTGGATATTGGAACTCAAGGAGCAGGGTACAAATCTATCAAGGAGACTGACCCTCTTGTGTCGAAATGCTGAATGCACCAAGCAATCCAATCCTTCCATTGTCGAGGGACTATTTGTAGGGTTGTGGTCCTCCCTGATGTAGATCTGATACAACACACGCTGTTGCAGTTAGTGAGGTTTAGTACATAGAGTTAGGCTTTCTGTGTATTTGTGTCCAGTAGGCCTGGATTTTCAAATTTGTTCCGTCTATCCAGTGATGTTAATCATCATTTTAAGCTTTACTCATATTCATGAGTGTTAATTTATTCTTTTGTTATATGCAAGTTTTAAATAATAACAACATTTTATATTTAAAATTTTCAAAAGATTGACCCAACATCATTAAGAAAATCTGCAAAGAATAAAGGGGTATTCTTAGGATTCCTGGAATATTACAGAAATCGTGGAATATTACAGGATGCCAGGGACATGGGAGGGTTCAAATAATTGTGCTTCTCCGTGGGATCCCAGATTACTTCGGAAATCTGCGACTTAACCTTATGGGAATAAAGTATCAAGTATAATAAAAATGTAATTTAATATCAGCAAATGAAAATTTTAAATAAATAAATAAATAAGATTGAGAATATAATAGCCTATTATTAGGGAGAACTCCTGGTCATAACTCGAGCAATACTTTGCTTCTTGTCATAACAGAAACAATACTTTGCTCTTGTCATCATCCGATATTTTGTTTTGTTTCCAATTTTTTTTTTTTTAATATTACTTGTATTACTATAGGAAACAAGGAGATTACATGAGATTCTGCCTTTGAAAGTTTTGAAGATTCTTGAAGTCTCATTGTTAAAAAAAAAAATATTGGTTATAAAAAACTAAAATTATGTCCATTCTAGACATATATAGGCCTAGGAGATGAGAGTCACGGAAACTATTCATCTTTTTGTTTATCTCAATACAAAACTTACGCTTATACAAAATTTAATAGTTAAGAGAGCTGAGATGAATATGGTAAAGTATAATAAGGGAAACATCATAGATACCATCAGTAGAATATTGCAAATTAATTTCAAATAAAAAAATTTTAAAGGCAGGAGTTGTTGATTTGACTTGTTTTCATATTACTTGTATTTTCTTATACTATCTGTGTATGGTGACGCTTCAGATTTGAACACCAGTGAGACTACTGCAAATCAATACTAAACACCAAAACACTAAAAGCGAAAATTGGTGATGAGACTTACCTTTATATTACTAGTATCCTCCTACACTATGGGCCCAAAAGGCCCTTAGAGATTTAAACAAAAATAGGACTATATACCACAAACACATAAATAACCAAAAAAAATAAAAATAAACTAGTGGAGTAGGATCACGGTCTATCCTGGAGAGCCAGCTTCATGTGAATTATTCTCCTGGACGCTGAATCCGCAGAAATACCATCCTCTTCATCATGACCTTTAGACTCAGTGTCAGAATTTGAGACAATATATCTTTCCACCTGACTCACCCTTACCGGTACGTCATCCAAGTTGTGGCAGATATCTCTCATAATGAACCTGATTTCCACCTGTCCGTTAACCATGTTTAGCAGACTCTCCAACTGGCCAAGAAGGGTGATGGAGTGTAGAAAGTGCAAACCTATTTTCGTGAATATGCTAGGATCAGACACCCATTTGAGCCCGGCTCCATTAATCTCGGAATCTATCAGCAAATTCTTTAGCTTCCAGTTTCCATATTTCCTTCCTGACCTCCAATGAAACCGCCTCAAAAAAAAAGTTGTTTGCTTTGATTGGTTGTACCCGGAAACAATACTTTGCTCGAAAGGGAATCATAAGGAAGTATTTTATCTACAATCAACCGATTAAACGTACATATTTACTCAGCTATTAGATTTTAAGATTAATTTAAATAACTACGCTTGAAATTACGATTAATTTAAATAACTACATTTCAAATTACGACTTACTGTAAAGTACGTCTAAAACGAAAACTGAACGTCAAATTCCAGGCCTTAACTCCCCTGGGTGTATCTGCTGCATGTGATGTTCCTCCAAACGACAAGAACAAGAGCGACTTAAGAAGAATATTGTGAGTGCAATATAAGTCTGGGCAGGTAAAAGGTGGGCAGAGCACTTTTGTATGGAACGGCCGGAGACGGTCATCGTGTCGTGGCAGTGTGAGTGCAATATAAGTCTTGGCAGGTAAAAGGTGGGCAGAGCATTTTTGTATGGAACGGCAGGAGACGGTCATCGTGTCGTGGCAGTGTAAATATTACTGCTAAATGACATTCGCTCCTCCCTTTAACGGTAATAATAATAAAAAAATGTGTTCTATTCCATCAATTTTAACGTGCAATCCTAACATCGCTGGTTCCATTGAATCTCGGATACATTAATCGTTCTATTTTATATAAATATATTTTCAATCAAATCTGACCCAAAGTAAATTATTAACGAGCAAAATCATATCATATTATTCAATGGGATTGATATAAAGTAGAAAATTATCAACGAGCAAAATCATATCGTATTGTTCAATGGGATTGATATAAAGTAATGTTTTATTGTTTTTTACTTTGTATGAGAATTTTATAATTAGATATTATTTTTTTTGGAGTAAGTTATATTTTTATGGTCATTTTCATGATAATTAGATGTAATTTTTTTATTTTTTTTGAACAGTCCATTTAGAACTCATTGATCATGGCTTCTAGGGAGGTCACCCATCCCAGATCGCCTCTAGCTCAACCGCGCTTAAGTGTGGAGTTTTTCCCACAATCAAGCCCACTTAGCTTGCTACCCTATTTGCAAAATCTTAGCAAGTATTGTGCCTCGTGAACCATTCAAGTAGAGTTCCCGAATTAAGTATTGGGGGTTTTCACACTTTATTATATTATATATCATTTCTTGGGATTCAACTGGGTTAAGTAAATCTTTCATCCATGACCATTTTCATGAGTCCACTTAGCACTCATTGAATCACTAGTTTCAATCCCACTTCTTCACCCCTGTGAGCATCACCGGATGCAATGAGTGCTAAGTGGACTATTCAAAAATCATGAGAAATCAATGAGTTACAACTAATTCTCATGGAAATGGACATAGATAAATGACTTACTTAACCCAGTTGTATACCAAAAAATGATATCTAATATAATGCACTGTGAAAGCCCCTATACTTAATCTTATAATTCTATTAGGTAAAATTAAAAAATAAACATGATTTAGATATCTAAAATAATTATTGTTTGAAATTTTATTAAAATGAGAATAAATCGACAATTTTTATTAATTAAAAATTTTGTTTATTTAAATGAGGGGCTTTGTCAATATTCCTAGAAGGAGCCACTTCTTTAGTAGGTAAGCTGGTGTTATGTCGACACACTTGATCTAGATTTGGCTTATCTTCTTCAACTTCTATGTCTAAGGGTTTCAAAGCCTCATACTTATTACTGGAGGGAGAACAATCATTATATTTAGGTGTGTGCTAATGAGACTTTTCAGATGGATGATTCTTGTTCTTCCTTGAAATTGGTTTGAATGTTCTTTGCTGGTAATTGTATTGAGAATATGGTAGAGAGATAAAAGGAGATTGAGATATTGGAATTTTTGGACAATTTTTTGTAAAAATGTTGATACTCATAGAGAAAGCTACATTTGAAAGGAATCTGCTCATAATCCAAATTTTAAATTTGGAGATGGTACTACTGCTCAATATCAAGCTAAATCATATGAAAGAATCCTTTTACAAAATCCATTTAAACACAAACTCTAGATTAAAAAAAATTATTGTCATTTCCATTCTAGCTAATAACTTAGTAGCCAAATTTATAACCAATGCATTTTTCCCTACAAAATAAGAAAAAAGTATCAAAGAGGTGTAGAATATACCAACATCTATTAATCATCTTAAAGTAAAAATTTAAGCTAAAAAAATTAATCTACGAACCTTCAATAACATTACTGGTCTCGAGTTTATCTTAAATTAAAAAATTGAGCTAAAAAAATTAATCTACCAACCTTAACATTACTGGTCTCATTGTAAACTCGATGAATAATTTTTAATTTCTTTTTATGGATCATTCTTAATCTTTTCTAAAAAATTAATATGAAAAAATGTTGCCTTCCATCAAGCACGCCATAAAATTTGTAACATTACTTGTCTCATTCTAAACGACATGCATTGATAATGCTTAATCTTTTCCTCTATATCGCACGTCTCACTGGAAACTAGATGCATTTATGATTTTGATTTTTTTGCTTTCAAATAATGGGTAGGGAGGGACGGAAGGATACATGGATGGATGAGAAATGATTAATTAAATTTAATAAATTAATTTTAAATTGAATATATATATATATATATGATAATATATATATATATATATATTCATTAAAAATATTTTAGATATTAAAATATTTTTATTTTTTAAAATAATAATTTTTTATAAGTTTGATTGGGATAATAACATAGCAACATAATTAGAAGTTTAATATTTCATTTTTTTTCCAAGTAGTGTAGAAAGATACAAGTAATAAACAAGTAAATCTCATCAATTCCGTCCTTGTTTTGTAACATATTTAAAGAATAGCTTGAAATTTATCTTTGTTTTTCCAAAATTAGTTATTACTTTTTTAAATGTGTAACATACTTATGGAAAAGCAGGCATATAACCCTACATGAATTGTAGATTATAAAGTGCTTTACTACATACATTTTACTATAAACTCTTTTGGAAAGCATGAAAATATTTTGGGATAAGTTCGAGAAAAATTTTAAAGATGAAAAGTATCTTGAAATTCAAAAACATTGGTGAATGTCACTAGTCCATAATATGCAAACTACAAAATGTTTATTAATATATTTTGTAAAATTATTCAAATTTATAATAATTTTATATATACTTTATTTTAAAATAATTTATATATAAAAATTTAAGTAAATCATTTTTATGAAAATAGAAATTAATTTTTTTTCCGGAAAAAATAATAAAAAATTAACCCACTAAATTTTCCATGATAAATGGACGAGTACCTTATATCATGATATACCTTGTATCTTTTTCAAAACATGACTGAATTTTATAACCAGATTTCTAATTCAAAATAAGCCAAAGTTATTGTTATGGGCGCCGATTTCATGTGTTCTCCGATGTTTAATTTAGGGTTTGAGTTTCACAACTTGATTTTGTTAGATTTTATTCTGATGTTAAATTTTTTATTGTTTTCATTCACAATTTTACTACTTCATGTCGCGTTTCACAGCATTCCTGTATTAAATTTTATTTTAATGCTTATTTTTAAGGTATGCATTTCGCTGTTATATATTAAATTTTATTATTCATTAGTGAAATCGGACAATCCAATACGGTGTGATGGATTTATTTTCCAAATAAATTAGTCAAATTGGTTTACCATTATATTAAAATGAGAAACATCATTTTGAGTGGATAATTAGTTACATGTTTTTAAGTATGTCAGGGTGGAGTTTTATTTTTTAAGGTAAAGTGAGAAAATTGAATTTTGACAAGATTTTAAGTGTATAGAAAAATTTATATATATATATATAAATAGATAATATTATTTTAAAAAGGATATTAATTTAATATTTAAAATAATAATTTTTTTTTACATGTGGAAAATCTATCATAATTTAGTTGTCAAATTAGTAGTGAAGATATTTTTGGCTGCTAATTGTAAATGTAAGTTGACTTGTCATGGTTATTTAATGAAAACCATACCATCTTACTGATCACCATTAATTAAGGAAAACCATGCCACTTGGAATAACCCGTTAGAGTAGACTTTCGCTTTCGCTTCTGCCAAATACTTTTAGATCTTGAACCATTAACTTGTTTCCTTAAATCAAACCAAGGAAAACTCTTAATCAAATATAAATAATTTTAAAATATACTCTAAACTTAAAAATAAATTTAGCAATTGCTTTCCAAACAACTACACTTAATCTAACAATTATTTAATATAATATTATTCGACCGTGTAATAGGTTTTAGACTCATAATTAATCGACCATTACATAAGGAGCATGTTTATTGTCGATAGGCGAGCATACCAGTCCACATCTGTTACCGGTAGAGAGAAGCATGCTTGTCTTTAATCTTATAATATTATCAAAATGAATATTCCTCTCCGCGTTCTTTGTTGATGAACACGTATACACATCCATCTCTATGAGAGAGATATATACAAAAGCACGCTTGTCTGATTTCTACTATGTATTAATGAAATTCTTATTGTTATGTCAATTCATCATTGATTGAGACAGAAGGGCGCTCTTCCGTGGTGATGAGATTTATTGAATGGTTAAAGTTTTGTCCTTACACCTGTCATCTACTCAAGTCCCTCGTTTCTGCAGCTATTTTAACTAATTCGTCCCTCAAGTCCGCGTTTCTATAGCGATTTTAAGTAATTCGCTTTCAATTTTCTCGTGAACCCAAAATGCGAAATTAGTTACTAATGTAGCAAACTAATTTGTAGATTTTTTAATATACCGATGCGTTTAATGCGGCCTAAAGCAATATATACATTATTAAATTCGAAGTACATTGCATTTAGACGAACCATGTGTATAAATTTTAAATACACTACAGTTACATAAATCATAGCTGAACTTTGTCTCTTTTATTTCTTTAAATTTGGAAAGCTATTATAATTTAATTGTGAAATAAGGGATAAGTTGATTAATGGTGTTTGATTTGTTGTTGTTATTCAAAAAACACTCTTATCATTTGTAATTATTTTTTGATGATGAAGAAGATTAACTTTTTACTTAACAAAAACAATTTTAAAACCTGCTTTAATCTTATTCCCAAATTTTAACTAAACCCATGAAAATATTGTAACTGAAGCAATCATATCAGTGAAATTTTCAAACTACACTTATAAAAATTACAGGTAAATCATATTTGTCTTTTCTTGCTACAATAATAATGTGCTGCGCCGAATTGAACCCATGAACTTGAAATTTGAAGAACAAATCCAAAGCACTCAGCAATTTTTTATTTAACCAATAACGAAGAAAACGATCTGCAGACTCGGGAATTAAGCCAGTCACATCAATCTTTTACTGTGGACGACTTGTTCATGGCAGCGTGGAGCGTCTAAACACCCAGGGGTAGAGTTAAGTAGAGTTAGTGCCCTACTGGTGCAACAGTGTTTCAGTAATTTGCTACGCCATTTATTTATGACTAGTATGGCGTGTGTACCCGCCGCCATATTTCTCATGAGCAACTTCTATTGGAACATGTATTGAAAAGGCGGGCGGCGGTTTGAAAATCGCTGGTTAGCTAACTGTTATTTGTTCCGTACCACGCGCAAGTAGAGGAGAAAGCTGCCATGTTCGGCGACCTCAAGGGTCGATTGTTGAAAGCCGGGTCGAAGCTAAGCGTGATGTTGCTGCCCTTAAGTGTGTTGGAGACCTTTGATCCATATCGTCTTCCTAAATACGAACGACCCATTTGCGTAGTATTCCTTATATGTAATTTGATAAAATTCAGTAATCAAAATAATTAATTTTTTGGGCAAATTGTTGTCATTTTAATTTTTTTTTGGGGGTTATTTTTATAAAATAGAAAGAATTCATAATTTAGTAATTAAGCGAGTGGCTATTATGTGCTCCTTGAGGAACAATAGAATAGTCCGTTGCTTGTAGGTTTGGTATTTCTTTCAATAAGATGACAAAAGCCTATGGCCTATGGTTTATTGGAAAACTACGCTCAGTTATTAAATTTAAAATTTAATTTTTAATCATAATAATTAATTTAAAAATAATGATCTCAAATATAATTTAAGTTGATAATGCTCTAGTTTCATATTAAACAAAAAAAGAAAAATTAGGGTAATTTCATAATCAATTCAATATGAAAATGGATACACAATGTCACTAGTTATGAGAAACATCTTAATACAACTTATACACCTAGACTCTTCTCTTCACATTATTATGAAGTCACTTATGGTTTTTTTTCTGGTTGTTGTGATGGATTATGTGTTTTTTTTTAAAGGAACATGTCTATGCAAGTTTTAGTAATCAAGTTGGTGCGAAATTTTTGTGATGTATGCGTGTGTTTTTCAGTGGTTTCTTGTTCATTTCATTGTTAATTGGCACCAATGAGACCCCTCTGCATCTTCTTCCATATCAATAGAGTGTTTAACTCAACTAAAGTCAAACATGGGAAACGTATTGGCACTTATTTGTCATATTTTGAGGGGCTCTTGGCTCCTATATGTCTTATTTATCAATACATTTAGAAAAAGTTGTGTTGTGCGATAGTAGCATTGTTTGTTTACTCAATGAAATTACTACTCTGTAGGTTTCCTATTGTTGGAAGGTTTTGAGTTTTCTACATGATACATATCTTAGAGAATTTTCTTCCATGTTCTTCCTTTTTCTAGTGGTTTCTCTTTCTATTCCTCATGAGCTCACCTATGGTTATCTTCTTATGCATTTTCAAGGCTATATTTCCTCACTCAATACTCAAGAGTCTACAAGTGGATATTAGTCTCTAGGTAGATAGGATAACAAAGCATCAATAGGAGGTTGGAATTCTCCACTCTCATAGATTTAGCATAGCTTTTGTGAATTGAAGGAAATTGGTCATGTGTTAAAGAATCACGAATATTCTTGAATCATATTTGGCACACGTAAAGAGCTCAAGAAGAGGTCATTCATTTAAAAAAAACATCAATTTTCATAGGCTTAAAGAAAAATGAATGAAAACAGAAATAGGTACTCACAATTATTAGCGCACTTGAGTAAAATTGAGAAATAGCTATTATAGAGGTTAAATGTAAGATGTTTCAAAACATAGTTATCAATCTATGTAAGGAAACCAATATATGGCCTTGCATCAAGAGTAATGTATAAATTCATATTGTGGAAAACCAATGAAAAAAAAGACAGTCAAATCAACTGTAGTGTATAAATTCAAATTGTGGAAAACCAAGGGTGGAGTGACACTCAAATCAAGTGTAGTCCATAAATTCATATTGTGGAAAAACGAGGGAAGAAGTGACACTATGTTAGCTTGTTGAAGATATAGACACTCTAAAATCAAACTAAGACCCAACTCCAACAACAACAATTGTAGCAGTGGAAGAAATTTGGTATTTTATTAAATTTTATTATTTGTAAAGTTGTTAATATTTTAGGTTTTTTTTGTAAAATCAACACCATTTAGATTCAGAAGACAATCTTATGAAAGAATATAGAATAATGAGATAATTTTATTAAAGAACATAATTAAGCTCTATTATAAAATCTTCAACAATATGAAAAATTGAAGATGTTGTTTTGATGACAAGAATTTGGTGCTAGAACCCTTCTCAAAGAATTGTTGCAGGTAAGTGGAGCCTTATGAGACATGAGACATCAAAAGTTCTTCACATGTAGCCTCCTCACTCATTACCCTTTTCAGTCCACATTTAATCTCTTAGTACTACAAACATGTTGCAAGATGGTTTGGATTACGAGGAGGATATATTCACATCGATAAACATTCTTGTCAAATAAGGAATTTATTTCCTTGCTTTATAAATCATGCCATGTAGGTTTCCTAGGATTTTTCAAAGTCATAAATGGCATTCTACAAAATGATTTAGCATTAAAAGTACTAAAAAATATTCAATCGAGTCCCAAAGTTTCCCTCCATACATGTGTTGACATTTCAATATACTTTCCCTCTCCTCTTGTGTCTCAAAAGGAACCCTTGCCTCATTGCTTTCACTCAGTATCCCCATTAGCTCTAGTATTGTCATCCTAGGATTAGGTTGAGGATTTATCGAAGGAAAAAATTGAAAAATCCAAGTGATTTCGTAAATGAAGGAAAGGGTTCAAATGGGGACTAGGGAAGAAGTGTATAAGAGCAAGATCATGGAGTACTTAGACATGGAATATTTTGGTAGGTTATGTGGCAAGTATTTGAGGGTTTTTTCTTTAAAGGCCTCGCTAGAACAACATTGGTCAAGGATGATTAGCTATTGTTTATATTTATTCATTTTGGCACATAGATGGATTTTGTTATGTTTCTCCTTATCAAGTGATAGGGAAAATGTTCTTATCAAGTCTTGGTCTTGGGGTTTGTCTATTTTTCCCCTCAGGAATTGGGAAGTGTCATTCAAGCCTTTAAGTACAATTATGGACTAATTATTTTGTGGAAAAAATCATAAATATATTTTCTGAATTAGTCAATGTAAAAAATCAACGAGATTTGAAAGTTGATCGATAATGGTCATGTATATTAATCGATATGGATATGTCTAAGGGTTTATTAGACCAAATACAAGTCTATAATGGTGGGAGCTAATGGTTTGTGATGTTAGAATACTAGAGAGTCCCTCTGCTATTATGGATGTCAAGGTGTAGGACATACCAAATTAAGGAGCTAGAACATTAAAACCATCGATACAAAAGCGTCTTTGGTGGGCACACCCAACAACACATGGTCACTGAAGCAGACCCACCCAACCCAACTAAGCAGTGAAGACAAAGGGAAATAGCACATGGAGGGCCGAGACCCAGTTAATCACCACCACCCCTGCTCTCCTACTAACTTCTCAACATCAACAAATACTATTGGCATTCATAGTCTAGCAAGAAAAATATTATTTTAAATTACTTGAAATACATTTTTAAATATATAAATAAAATTTAAAAATGTTTACAACTATAAATAAAACTTAACAAAAGCCATGCACCAATTTTTTTACGATAATGTTCTTCTCAAGGAAATATACATTTGAAATCCATAGAATTCAAGCTTGGGGATCCCGTGCCACAGGAAAAAACACGAGTGGAAAACATGGAGTAAAATCCAGGAATTACGAGAATTTTTATCTCTAAAATGGGAATTCTAAGAAAAACTAATATAATAATGCTTTTGAATTTTTAAGGGAAAAGAAAGAAACTTATTATTATTTTTTTTTTTATGTATTTTTTGCTCATGTCCTTATAGGTTTACTTAAATGTCAAGTGTAAACACTTGTTTGATCCGTAATTAAATTTTACGTCAAATGAGTATCCACTTTGCAAGCTTCCGAGTAGACCCACACCGAAAAAAATGAAAATACATGAAAAAACATGTTTGAAAGACATTTTTCATTTATTTTAAAATATTTTAGGTGTGGGTACACTTGGAAGCATGTAGAGTGGGTACTTGTAATATGTGTAATTTAATTCCCCATATAATAGGGGTCTACATAGGGAATTTGGGTAAGCCTATAAGGAGATAAGCCAAAAATACAATAAAAAAATTACTTCTCTTATTTTCCTTGCAAAAATATTCACCCCTCTAGATGACATCATAACAATAGTCTTATTGGTTCTTTTAAATTTATTTTTGGTGGTACATTGTTTGTTTTCAAACCCATTTTTTCCTCAAAATTTCCCTAATGTGAGCTCAAGGAGCACATTGGCCCAATACAAGGACTCTAATGTAACTAGTGAAGGTGTCTCCAATCATTCATTCAAGTATGACTCCCCACCATCCCCCTGATATTTTCAATTTATTGTATGTTTCCTCTTATAAGTATTCACTCAAATTATTTGGATCATTGGAATTCCCCTCCTCAAGGACTCCCAATCCCCCTCTCCTTCCCCTCTTCCATTGGAATGTCCCTTTTCCTATTTCCTAAATTGTCCCTTCAAAAACCATTATGTTAAGAAACACCCATCTACATTGAGTGATTTTGGCTATACAAGCTATTGCAACCCCCTCTACACCCACCTTGGACTTTTTTCAAAGTCATACCAACAAATCTTGTACTAGATACCCTTTGGAATTATATGGTAAAGTTATTAAAGGTGGAGGTGAAGGAAGGGGGTTTGGGTTACACCAAATCCCTTTGCCCACATATGGATGGGAAATGGAATCTCACATTGACTAAATTAAAAGCAAAGAGAGAAGTTAAGAGCAAAAAAAATCCACAATTTCTCAGGTCCTTAGAGTAGGCAAAGCCAAAGCCATCGTCTCCAAATGATGTCACTTTCATTCAATATAATGGGCATAAGAAGTGATTCAAAATTCATATTCCCTAAAAGGTTTGTTTTATCCATCACTCTATATGTATTATTGTAATTCCCCACCTTAAATCATTGTAGCTTTGGAATATTAGCATGCATATGAGGTATGGATATGATAGATAGATATGCTGCATCGCGTGCATTGTTGTAGTATACATGCTAACTGATTATGAAAATGTTGAGGTATGGGATACAAGAATTAATTATTGACAATACTAAGTAAGTACTTAAATCACATAAAAAGGAGACATAGTATATTAAGTGGGGTACTTAATGAGTGTACACCCATAGTAATATATATAACTATAATATATTGTAGAGATAAAGGATAGAGGAAATTTATCATACAAAATAAAATAAGAATTATAATATGTATTAGTATAGAAATTAAAAAGGAATTATAATATAATAGTTTCAAGCTAATGCATTAAAAATATTATGAATATGTGTAAGGGACTCTATGTACCCTACTGTCACCACTAAAGCTAGGTCCATTTATTATCATAGGTAGATGGATCAGTGAATTCCTTAGAAGACGTTAAAGACCATTCATAGAAATATATGTTGACATGCAACCAATCGGGATTAAGAAATTAGTTTATGCAAAGGCAATGGGTGGAGGTTTCATAGGGAGGAAGAACCTCTCCAATATAGGGAGAGTGAATAGAGTAAATAGCGGGTTATTTTGGGAAAAGGAAGATAATCAAAAGAGAAGGAGAGTCACGATAGATTATGGGGAGACTAATTTGAAGGACAAGCCTGGTGACCGATTTGAATTG
The DNA here is from genome assembly GCA_000404065.3 of Pinus taeda. Classification (NCBI taxonomy): domain Eukaryota; kingdom Viridiplantae; phylum Streptophyta; class Pinopsida; order Pinales; family Pinaceae; genus Pinus; species Pinus taeda. The sequence goes on along the minus strand of APFE031029003.1, from coordinate 105,848 downwards.
AAATTGGTAAATTTGAGTTATTCTTGGAGTTTTGGGCATGGAAGCTAGTGGAATTCGATCTTAAAGTACTATGGATCTAAGAAATGGCTAGGTTGATCCTAGATAGTTATGGGTGAATCGTTCAATTTGATAACAATATCAGAATCAGACCAACATAAGCCAAAAAGAACATCAACCATGAGAAACAAATACGTACATGTGTTTATTTTTGTAAATTATATGTAAAATTTGTTAATTTGTTTGTAATGAATTTATAAGACCACTACAATTATTCCTACAAGAAATAATATTCTGATGTAGGTGGATGTTGGTGGCCACCCACCTATCCCATTTGGACCCCCACAACCGTTTCTTTCAGTTTTTTTTCGTTTCCTAAATTGTAGCATAGTTTACTATTTTTAGCAATTTTTCGGGTGCTCAACTTCTGGAGCCGTTTTGAGGCCCTAAATGACGTTTTTTGTGAAATATGGGGGAACATGGGTCCATGGACCCATGGACCCATGTTTCCCTTGCCAAAGTGGTAGTGCTCGGATAGATCTTTCTAACAAGCTATTGTACGCGTCAAATGGAGATCGTATGCCAAAGTTACGACCCCGGGAAATTGATGTACCAATTTACCCAAACGGGGCCCACAATTTGGCTTTTCATCTTCTAGAGTTAGGTTTTGGGATGTCAAGGGTTTTCCATTGTTTCTCAATAATAAATAGGCCTTTGAGCCTCACTGTAAGACAGTTCATAAGCATGTAGCCGCCACATATCTTCTCAGAGATAAGCTACCATCGCCCTAGCTAGTTTATTTCCATTATTGCTTGTAAGCATATTTCAGTATTTTACATTAATGAAATGAAGTATTATTTCCGTTGCATATTTGTGTTTATGGTTATCTCTGTAATTTTTTGCGTTCCTGTTTAAATCTGGATCAGTGGTATCAGAGCGGTCTACTTTTTCTCTATTTTTCTTTGCATGTCCCCAACGAGGTTGAGATATAAGGAGTTAGGGCTTGAACTGGTCAAACCTTTGCAAGACCCGCCTCGCAAATCTCGACAGCCTTCCATGGTGGATGAAAAGAAAGACGAGGGGGGAAGAGATCCTATCAAAATCATGCTCGAAGAAGTGCTCGAGTGACAAAGGAATGCAATGATGGACAGTTGTGTGCAAATCCTTTAGCAGCTACTGAGAGGTGATGCATCAGCTTCCAATAGCTACTTTGGAAATGCCACACTGTTTAAGGTACAAGTTAATTTTGAAATCCCCATCTTCGAGAGTCAAATAGATGCAGATGTCGTAGATAAATGGTTAAATCTTCTAGATGGGTATTTTTCTGTTCATGAATTTTCGAGTCATGAAAAGATTGCTTTCGCTCTTCTCAAAGTAGCCCCCCATGTCAAGGACTGGTGGGAAACCTACTGTGAGCAGAAGAATAAAAGCACAGGCTCACTATTTTCAGCTGCACCCACTTGGGATTCATTTCGGGATGCCATCAAGGAGCAGTACTACCTTGTCAAAATCTATGCGGAAAAATACATCAAATGGACCACGTTGTGGTAAGGAAGGGACCAAGATGTGCCAGAGTTCACAAACATTTTTCATACCCTTCGCACATAGTTGGGTATCAAAGATTCTGATCTGCATCTGGCATTCAAATACCGCGGCTGCCTACACAGATACATCCAAGAAGATATGGAGTTCCTAAACATCTGCTCGCTTGACACGATGTACCAATACACTGCCAAAATTGAGAAAAAGTTCAAACAAAAGAAGCGAGACTTTGGATCTGCAAATTTGAAGCCCAAAGGACAAAGCGAAGTCGAGGTGACCCAATACAACCCATCAAAGCTACAAGAAAAGAACAACACCACAAAGCCGAAGAACAACACAAGAAAGTGGTGTGATTTCCACAAGAGTCGCACTCATAACACAAGTGAGTGTTGGACCAAGCAGTTGCTGGTGGCCAAGTTGAAGGCTTCTGAATTAGATTCATGTTTCGACCCTCAGCCAGAACCCAACAAGGGGAACGACAAAGGGAAGCAGGTCACTGTTGCAGATCCTAGTGCCACTATTACTACCGCCAAGATCTAGAAGAATGAACCCAAAGATCCAGAGGAGGGGGAATGTCTTTTCCACTCAGAGATGTGGGTGAAGGGTTCGCCACTGTAATTCATTGTCAACAGTGGCAGCCAAAATAACCTCATTTCAGCAGAGGTCGTGAAGTGGTTGGGCCTACCAACTACACCACAGTTGCAGCCATACAGTATTGGGTGGCTTCACTAAGGACAAGATCTCAAATTTTGCTAGCAGTGTCGCCTTCCCTACAACATCAAACCATTCACAGACAAGGTATTGTGTGATGTTACACCTCTGGATATTTGTGATGTACTATTAGGACAACCATACTTGTGGAGGAAACATGCTGTGTATGAGTCAATGCCTCGTGCTGTCATTATTTCTTTGGATAATTCATTATACAGGATACTAGAGGTAGCCCCACCTACCGCCATCTGTTTGATCACTACCAAGAAAGGCAGCAAGCTCATCTTCCAGACTAGGATATTCATTCTTTGTCTAGTTCGTTCCCAAAGTAAGGGGAAGATCATTGCTACATCCATGACCCCCGCAAAGGGTTCCTCCATGCAGGAGCAGCAACAAAGGGATACGGTCATGGAAGAACACAGGAACAACTTCTCCTTACCCACAAGGGTACCACACAAGTTTTAGGTGGGAGACAATGTTTGGTTACATCTATAGAGAGAACGCTTTACCAGAATCCATCAAAAACTCAGACCACTTCGACGTGGTCCTTACACTAGTACGAAGGCTATGGGTAACAATGCTTTGAAGCATAAAATTCCTCCATTCCTTTGCTTGCACCAAGTGTTCAATGTGGCCCATCGTCGACCATGCTTCCCACCATTTCTGGACACATCAGAGGTTGCAGAATAGCTCACCAGTGACCGAGCTCAATAGAAGATTCCTCATCTCAGGGAAGAACTCAATGCAATGGGGACCATTGCTTCCTAAGGGGGAAGGAATAATCCAGGTGGATGTTGGTGGCCACCCACCTATCCCATTTGGACCCCCACATCTGTCTCTTTCAATTTTTTTTAGTTTCCTAAATTGTAGCACAATTTACTATTTTTAGCAGTTTTTTGGGTCCTCAACTTCTGGAGTCATTTTGAGGCCCTAAATGACATTTTTTGGGAAATCTAGGGGCAACATGGGTCCATGGACCGATGTTGCCCTTCCCAAAATAGTAGTTCTTGGATAGATATTTCTAAGGAGCTATTGTACCTGTCAAACGAAGATCGTATGCCAAAGTTACGACCCTGGGAAATTGATGTACCAATTTACCCAAACAGGGCCCACAATTTGGCATTTCATCTTCTAGGGTTAGGTTTTGGGATGTTAAGGGTTTCCATTGGTTTCTCAACACAATAAATAGGCCTTCGAGCCTCATTGTAAGATAGTTCAGAGGCATGTAGCCACCACATCTCTTCTCAGAGATAAGCTACCATTGCCCTAGCTAGTTTATTTCCATTACTATTTGTAAGAATACTTCAGTATTTTACATTAATGAAGTGAAGTATTATTTCCACTACATATTTGTGTTTATGGTTATCTTTGTAATTTGTTGCATTCCTGTTTAAATCTGGATCATATTCTTAGGTGAGAAAGCATGGGGTTGTATTTATCCCTAGCTTAAACATTGGGGATACATGTCTTTGGATGTTAATGGGATGTCTAAAAGTCTAGTGGTGGCTTGGAAGCTAGTATTTTCAGATTCGTTGATTTCATTTCTTCACTTGTGGATATTGGTGTATTTGAAAGGAATATACACTCCTATTCAAGTCATAATCCTACATGGTCCTCATCTAGAGAAAAGTACTTACTTGGACTCTCTCATGATATCTTGTTTCCTTTCTATTCCCAGTATAGTGCTAGGTGGGGATCTTGATCCTACATTCCCTCTTTGAGAGGTGTAGGGAAGTTTCCTTTGTACAACCCATTGGAAGGTTACTTTAGCTATCTATTTGAATCAATATATCTAGTAGGCCTTGCCACTAAAAATCTAACTCCTACATGGCATAACAACCATGAAAGAGAAGAAGGCATAGCCAAATGATTGAGATGTTGGGAGCTAAGACCCAAGAGCCTTGAATGTTGAGAGAGGAGGGGAGAAAAAACACTTATATTGCATAAAATTGATGGTAATAACATTGATAAAAATATGCAAGAACTGAATATATCTCAAAAATAGAAAGAAAGGGAGAGTGCATGTGAGAATTAGAGAAGAAGAACACTTCCATTTAGAAGATCCATTACACACAATTAGGCCAATTTTGGGACCTCTCTTTCTCCCCCTTCATTATCTTCCTATTTCTTTCTTAGAAGGTGTTTTATTGGCAGATTCAACTTTGGTTAGGTTTTATCGCATTAATTACAAATCTATTAAGCTCCATTTTACATTAAAATATGAATTTATGATTTACACAATATCTGATCTTAGGTTATTTGCCCCCCCAATATTCACATTATTCCTCCCCACTTAAATAATAATGGTCCCCATCATTCAAAATGATAAAAAAATAAGGAATCCATTATGCTTAATTTATGATCATATTTGCAATATACCATGAGGTAATGAAGAAAAGGGTTTTGTGTGGTCAACCAATAACTATAGATTTGTGCATGAGCCATAACCATCATGGCTACAATGTGCAATGTTTTAATGAAGAGAAGGGTTTCGTATGGTTAAACCATAACCATGGGTTTTTGGATGAACCCTAACTGAGTTGGAAATGACATGTTCGCATAAGGGTTTTGTGTGTCTTATCCATAACTATGGTTTTTTTGAATTTATCTAGCAACAAAAATCTTCATATAACTTTGTTGATAACTATTTCTATAGGTAAAATAAAATAATGTAAAAGACCCATTTGAGTTATTAAATATGTATTTCCATTTTTATAAGATAATTACACTAAGATTATCAATGGGGTGTGAAAATAAATCCTAAAACTCAAGCTATGCATGGTCGCGTATTTTTATTGACATGTGTGAATTCAATCGATGATACCTCTCAAACTAGGAAGCCAAATCAATTTTGTAAAAAAACCATTTGAGCTAATATAAAATCCTTTAAAATGAGATATTTTGAACCCTATGAAGTGCTATGTATAGACCATGGAAGACACATTAATATTTTTCCTTGCATTCCACCCATTATTGTGATTTTATGGTACTCATAAAACTATGGACGAGTTAAGAAATGGATAAAATTTGTTCACACACACTTCCTTGTGTTGTATACAATTTTTTTAAGCTATGGCATGGATGTATAAATATAAAATAACAACGAGTATGAGAATACTAAAGGTAGAGGACCATAAATAATGCCAAAGGTTTGTAGAGAAACATCGTTTACTATAGAGGTAATAGAACCTATGTTTGGTAGAAAAATGGATGTAGTGAATTCACATAAGAATGCTACTACAATGGTGACTCAAATTTTGAGGGCAGAAAGCCTTGTAATGCTTGCAAACTAATTGTGATACTTAGAATGTATGACCAAGAAAATGGCCTATAAAAGTAACAAAAGTGGATTAGTGATTGCTACAAATATTTGAAACTAAAATATTCTTCAAACCCTCATTCCCATGGAGTCATAACCTACTCTAATACCACCGATGTGGATCTTGGTGGTTAATTCCAAGGAGCCATGAATACCAAGAGAGGAGGAAGGAAAATATACAGATCTACCATAAAATTGATTACAGTAACATTGATAAAAAAATGAAAGAAATGAATACATAAAAGAAAAAAAACAAAGAGAGATAGGGCAAAAGAGGGAACTAGAGAGAAATAAGATTTCCATTAAGAAAAAAGATTACATGTAATGAGGCTAAGTTTGCGACTTCTCCCCCTCCACTCCTAATTTCCTTCTCATAAGGTGTCCTGTTGATAGATTCAACTTTGGTTAGGTATGAAATCATTAGTTACATATCGAGTAAGTTCCCTTTTACATAAAAATATGATAATATCACTTATACATGCTAACTTAGATTATAAGCCCCCATAAGATTCAAATCAGCAAAAGGTTATACCATTTTCCTAGTTTCGAACATCTATTGAATGTTTTTTGGGAGGAAGAGGGAATAATTTTGGATCATATTCCAATACCTCTAAAGCAAGCTTCCCAGTGCCTAAGATCATTCCTCCCTTTAGGTTCGTCGTAACCTAGTTAGTAGAGTAATATTATAAGTCTCTAGGTTCCACAAATGGTTACACTACTCTCCCTTTTCAAAGGATTATGCAATGAAACATTTTTCTAATAACCTTATGAGTGTAAAATAAGTGTCTTTTACCTGGTTCCTTTCCTCAAGGCTCATGTCACACTTGTATCTAATAGAGACGGAGAAGAATATTAAGGACATTCTAGTGGAAGGTGACATGTTTCCTTTCACTGAGGAGAAAAAAGATTCCGTTACTTCTCATTTGGATGTCTAGAAAGATTATTTTTCTAAGGAAGAAGATATTTGGCACCTTAATAGAATGGAAATATGGATAGCTAAAGAAGACAAAAACACTAATTTTTTCTACAAATTTTGTATGCATTATCTAAATGTAAATACAATCTGTCAAATTCAGGGTAGTGATGGCTCTTAGACTTTCTTATTGATAAAAAAAAGAAAAAAAAAATCCTCGGGAAGGAATTTTTTTAAATCTCATTTATTTTATCTAGTAGGCTACCTTATTAAGGATATTCTAGAGACACTTCATTTATTTTATTTTCTTCTTCAATGGAATGAAAAATGATTTGTAAAAGGATCAAACATAAGCTTAACTTTGCTTCACATTTTTCTCGATGCAAAAAAGGAAATATCCATAGGGTATATGGTTTTTCTGCTAAATTTTATCGTGGATCCTATTAGTTAATAAAGGAGGATTTTACTCTTTGTAGTGAAATAATCTCAAAAGTCTAGTTGAATTCTTACGGGTTCCATTTCTAACCATATATTACTAATTGCGAACATTGATGACCCATCCACTTCTGAGTATTTGTATCCCATTTCATTTTGTAAAGTGACATACAAAACAACCTATAAAATCATTATAATTCCCCTAAAGCCTCTTCTTGGTTATTGCATTCTAAAGGAACATTTCAAGTTCCTTTTCCATCATCAAGTTCATCACATAGTACCCTTAGCACAAGAGCCTATGCAGACTATCAAGAATCAAAACTTCCCTTCCCTCATCATCAACTTCGACCACTTGAAGGAATATGATAGGGTTTGTTGGGTTTTCATTAGTTTGGATCTCATACAAATGGGTATGCACCCTCAAATGGTAAATTGGATTACATACTCTATTTTGAAATCATCTTTGTTGGTTTTAATAAATCTATATCCCCGTCCTTTGTCCCATTCATATTGGGGTCTAAGATAGGAATTATCTTTTTCTAATTTCATATTTTTACTAATTCCTTAAGGCTAAGAAAAACATTTCTTATGCCAAATCCAAAGGAAAAATGATCAAGCTAAAAGTGGCTATTTTTTATCATCTAACACACCTCCTTTTTGTAGACAATTTGGTATTGTTTGGTGTAGGTTTTCATCAAGAATTCATTGCACTAAAAATATTATTTTGGCCTTATATTTATTGGTCATTATAGGTATGGTGGTAAATACTTCTAATTCCAACGTACTATCTCATTTTTTGACCAAGGATATACATCCATCTATGAATCTCTATTTCAACATTTGGAGGTGAAGAATGAAGTAAGGTGTCAAATATCTTGGGTTTCAACTGAAGCCTAATAACTATCATCTTGAGAAATATATGTGCCTTTCAAAATGGATCCATTCGAGAATAAATTTATGGTAACACAAATATCTCTCTAGGGGGGTAGGTCAGTTTTGATAAAAGCCATCCTAGAAAGCATATTAGTGTGCTAGACCTCAATTGTAAAGGTCCAAAACAATATATTAACTAAAATAGAAGAAAAAATTAATTTTGAGGTTTCTATGGTATGGAAATAGGAATAATGAAGTAACATTCCGAGTGAAGTGGACATCCAAAACACAGTCTGATAGTATGGGAGATTGGGGCTTAAGAGAAAATTTCCATAAATCCCTAGTGGGAAAAAACTTTGTGAGATTAAAATTTAGCACCTCTCTATGGCAAAAACTCATGCACCTAAAATATATGAAGGGTAAGATTATTTTATATTGGTTTAGATAGTCTAGGAAAATTTCCAACAAAGGCAATAATGTTGAATGCCTTTGTGGATTCCTTCCCTATGAGATATGTATAAAATAGAGGGTTGGAAATGGAAAATAGGTTAGGTTTAGAGAAAATCCTTAGATAGGGGTAGGAAAAAATTACATGTTGTTTTAATACTTAATAAATCAACTACATAAGACCAGAAATTACTTGCTTTGGGATATTCACTCCCATAACGAGATAGTTGTTAGTAGGAATAATTGGATATTTGTGGAACAAGGAAGCATAGAAGGTGAATTGGCCATTTAATGACATTCATATATTGAAAATATGGTTGTGGGTTTTATTAGACTTGATCCTGATGTTGAAAATGTTGTAAATATGTCCCTTAGGACAATTTACAACTAAATTTGGTTATACTATTTGGTGTGAAGCATGTTATTTTGATAATTTCAAGTGGTAGTGGGAGAAACATTGAAAAAATAATTATCTACAAAACAAAAGTTGTTTCTAGTTGGAAATATAGTACAAGTATTCTAACATAATCTAATCAAGAGAGACTATTTAGGACTGAGAAACCACCCCCTTTGGAAAAGTGAGTAGAAATATCATAGTCACAAATTAATTGCTTGCTCTGATATAGCATAGGTGCGGCCAATCCTAAAATCAAAATCTGGTTTGTCCTTTTCTTGGGAAGTGTAATGTCCCGCCCCTTAATAATAATAATAATAATAATAATAAATAACCATAGTATAAAACATACAAGAAAATAAATAATAAACAATGAAAAAGAAATAGAATAATAATAAATATATTAAAGCTCTAAATAAAAATAAATAGAAACAAAACAAGAAAATAGTAAAAAAAAAAATCAATAAAGCTATTAAAAAGAAATAAAACAAGAAAACAATAAAGTTGCATGTAGACACATGGAGTGTGTGCATGTGGTTCCCCTTCCAATGTTTACTCTATTTATTAGATGGTGAGGAAGATGGGAGGCATTCCATCATTCCAAGATTCTATCATTCATTCTCTTGGGAGAATAATGTTCTAATATAGAGGATTCACTGGCAGTAGTACGTTGATTGAGAGGTCGGGGTTGGCCAGTTGTAGCAAGACCTTGCGCAATGGAGCCTACGGTTGGGTGGAGAGTTGTCCCCAAAACCTTGTTGCAGTGAGCATACTTCAACCGAAATCACACGTAAGGGTTCTACCCATAGTTTTGAACTTGAAGTTCATTAGTGATAATTGCATGTTGAATATAAATTACTTGGTTAATTACATGTTTATTGTGGGCTGCTACAGGAAGGCTCTAGCCTAGAATCATGTTTTACTTCTTGTTATGATGAATTTACCCTTCAAGGATTCAAGTCTCTCCCACATTTTCTTGTTTTTTCTTTATTTTTTCGGCAAGGAATATGGATATTTTTCAAGATAATTTGGTTTTGATAGACACAATACTTGAAAAAATTGAAAATTTATCTAGGAAATTCCTATAATGCCTCATCTAGAGTATGACATCTCATGGGGTTTTGTTGATGTAGCTAGCCAAGGACATCCACCTCAATGCAGAATGGGGTTGATCCTATTTTTATGAGTTTATCACTTTTCCAAATTGGCTATGCACTCAACCAGGGGACTAGCATGAAAGAAAAAGGTATGGCATTATGGGCTCTCTTGCCTTAGGTATGAAATATCAATCAATCCAAATTGCAAGTTCTATGTGACTTGAAAATTGTGATTAATTAGGCCAAAAGCAAGGAAATGATTAAGATTGTCCACCTTCAACTCAATTTTTGTTAGATAAAGTAATGCATTATAGAATGTTCATTATTTGTACACATTTACAAGGAATTAGACATAGAAGTTGATGAATTACCTAAACAACCACTCTCTCTTTAGATATAAATTTTTTATGTGGACCATCTAGTCCAAGACATAAATTCCTCTCTTCGTTTACAATCATATATCCTTCAATTTTAAGCTATATCACAATATTATTTTGAGTATAACAAGTGCGTACATGAGAAGGATACTCATAGAAAATTGTGGCTAATTTGTATAAAAAAAATTGTTTCGCGTGTAAAAACAAAATTTTAAATATGATCGATAATATCTTGAAATTTCTTACTAATAATATAATATTAAAAATGACCTCCTACTGAAGAATAATATGTATATTTATTTTTGACAACAATATTATTTTTTACTATATTTAGAAAAGCTCTTCACTCATATAGTTTTTTAATTTTTAATGCAAAGTAAACTTAGATATAACTATTCTTTAATTTCTATGTTTATTTTAAATTTGTCTCATATTGAACTTTAAATTATCAAATTTAGAATCCTATAACGACCCTCAATATTACTACAAGATTGATTGAAATGACTCCTATCTATCACTACTATTAGCTTACTACAAAAATACCCCACGTCATGGCTTCCCAAACAATACCTTTGATTCAGAGATCTTAAACTCTTTCGACCAAGTGTGTTCCTCCTTCCTCTTTTCAAAATAAAAGAGAATAAATGATCAAACCTTCGCTAGCTTTATTCGGTTTGGCTCCTAACTAGCAATTTCACCACATGTTGCAAAGGAAACAGCATAAGGTGGTAGCATAAGAAAGTGTAGCATAGATTAAATAAGTTCTTACTGGTCATTGTAGCTTAACTTATGGGAATAAAATATTGGAAATGATTTATTGACTATTGTCACATGTTTGTACTTTTCTAGTGCCAATATTGGATAAAATTGTTGTGAGAGTGTTCATTTCTTCTACAAACATTTACAACGAAACATGATACTCATATCAGAAATCAAATTGGGAAAGATGAGTTCCTCAACAATGTGACCTAGAAAAGAAATGATTGTGGCAAAATGAACAATGCCAATATTGGCTACTATTAGTGTTCTTCCCTCATAATGAACACAAAAGAAATTTCTTCAAAGACTGTACTAATACTGGCTGTGATGATACCAAAAAAAATTGGCATGGAATGTGGCGATCCCTAGAACAGGTAAAATGACAATTATCATGACTATGCATATTTTCTTTTGCCCAAAGTTGAGTACTTTGATCATTGATGCTAGGAAATTTGTATTTGTTTAAATGTTTGTTTATGCAATCCATATTTTAAAAGAATGATTTTCTTTTGGTGTCATTATTACTATCATTTTATCCTTTGTACAAAAGGTATCGTCAACAACCATTGCGAAGTTGTGTTTGATATCTCCTCACTTGATACAAATTTTCAACACTTTCTAGATATGGTCCCTGGGTTTGCCCATTTGATAGAAGGATTTATGAAGTATTGAGTTTTAGTTGGTTTGGATATAAGCAGTAGATGTACCAAGTCAACAACGTAATCTCGGTCTTTGTGTCATAGTTGGAAATTATTTATTTTTAATATATATATAATATATTATATATATATATATTATATTAATATATATATATAGATATATATATAATATATATATATATATATAGATATATATTGGGCGTCTATGAATTGTGTAAATCGAGATGTAAATTTTTTGGTGTGCTAAGACTCACTATTGCATTGTTCAGGGATTAATTTTTAGAAGTCATTATAGTTTACTAAGCTTCAACTAGCATGTCCAAGCTTAAGTAAAATATATCTAGATGGTTTTGATTACCTGGATAGAGCATCATTTTCCCCTGTAAGTTGTTTTTAGTGTTTTTCCTACATTATATTAATATGATGCATTGTATGCTTTGCTTGATTTTAGGCATGAAGAAGGGGCCAATCTATAATCTGCTACAAAATAAATGTGGAAGGCTAAAAGTAAATGCTAAATGCGTTTCTTGTAAGATCTCTTGTATGTGTTGAAATACATTTAAATGTGTACTTGTTTGTCATCTTTATTACCACAACAATGACACGTCCAAAAAATTGCCTTCCTAAGAATGGAGGGTTAATAAATTCATATATATATTTTTTTATCTTTTGTTTCAAAGATTAAAATATAATCAACCATTTTATGGTGAAGAAGAAACAAACTAATAACCTACAAAAGTTGAAAAAAGGTTACCATATTCCTAAATGTAATATAAATCAAAATCCAGACACTTAATATATTTTTTCTATTGAAACTTGTCTAGTAATTACAAAGATGAAATATAACTCTTATCAATAAAGAGTCCAAAAACTACATGTGTCTCTTTAGGTGCCAACAAAGCCATTTACTATGATATTTAAGCAATTTGGGTTGAAGATAACCAAAATTATGAATGTGAGATAGACATTCATGTTACCATGATTGATTTCGCCTTTTGACTGAACAATTTGTCCTATTAAGGGCATCAAATTTATATAGATAAATGGGTGATTCAACCTTATAACTTTTAACTATAGGTCTCAAACTACTTAATGGCACCCAAAGAGCTAGAGGTATTGAAGGTATATTCCTTTGTAAAACCTTCTTCACTCACCACTTGCAAGATTTGCTCAATAGTTAGAGGCCTTAATTATGGATATATATATATATATATATAAAATCAGGTTTTGATAAAAAAAGAAACAGATACCAACTTATTTGTGTAACTTGGTGACAACAAATAAGAACTCACTTGCATACAATTCTTTATTAGATAGCATCCTGAGCACAAGGATAAGCCCTTACATCAATATTTAAAATGTGGTTGGAGCTGCTTTACAGTATTTGTAGATGAGGCTATGCCCCCTTTGTCTGTTATGGCAGAGAGTTGGGCTCTTCCTATATTTAACAACTCAACATATTTTTCTGGAGAATGCAAGACCAACTTTTCATTCCAAGGGGAAGGCAGTTTGTAGGATATCATAGATGTGATATCTTCTTTGAAACTCTTGATGTGGATGTACGCTAATAAGATATTTTCCATTGGTAGTGTTCCAATTTTGAAGCTTATTAGCGCAAATGTCAATGAACATGGAGATTAAGGTTCTCTCTTTGATCCCCTTAAGGTCAAGCTCTTGAGTCAGGATCTTATTTAAAACCTTCCTCACATCAATGACCACTTGGGCTTTGTACTCCACATCCTTCTTAATATCATCAAGGTACTTTATAAACTAGTTGTGGAGACCATTGAGTGCCATGTAGAATTGCAGGTGCTCCCTAATTTTTGGTGCATCATCGGTAATATAGACCCATGTTTAGTACTCTTGTGCTTCTCAAACAACACAACTAATGCATGGTAACTACATTAGCTAGTGATTTCCACATGAACCACATCTTATAAGAATGAAAAATGATTCCATGATAAATTGATCAACATTTGAAGCATATATGCCTTGAACATGTAAGCATGTACATTTCTTAAAGAAATTTTCAGTATTATTTTTTATTTTCTACATTAAAACAAAATCCTTTATGGACCAATTTTCCCATTTTCTTTATAACAAGTCCACTATAATTGATACATTCCCATCGTAAAGGTATATCCTCACCATAATATGAACGCAAAGAAAAATGGTGACACCCTAAATGAGTCACAATAACATATGGGGTAGCTCTGGGAAAAAAATGGTGCTTGCATTTTTCTATCTATGCAAAATAGCACTCTAGTAAATATAGCCCTGCTAGATTCCATCTGTTATGTTCCTATATCAATAGGAGTCATAATTTTTGAATGGCTGAGGTCAAATATATAATATGTACATACCTTTGCTTTCTGCAAATGTTTTCCATATTCAAAAAGTCAAAAAATTTAAAAGATGTAAAGAGGGTATGTCCTAAAATAAAAATCAAAGGACAAAAAGAATAAAGAAAAAGGTGAAAAAAAGATGAAAATATGAACCCCAAAAAAAAAAGACCATGAAAGTGTGCAAGTCAAAACGCCACTACTATTTATTTTTCTGCATAATAATGATTGTGTGAAACTTGTTATTCATGCCACACAATCCATGGTAATCAAACAGTTTAATCTTGGTTATTCCATGTTTTGAATTTCATGCTTAGAGATAGAGAATAAAATCTGACCAAACTGTTGGCATTATGACATAGGTTTGGCACTATGACACAGGTGTTTTCCTTGATGGCAACTCACTCAAATGATAGATCACAGTTCAAGCTCTCAGAATAAAAGAAAAAGAGATATACGCAGTTTCCACTTAACCAAGTTGCGTATACATACGGGATTGCCAATCAAAAGTCGCATATGCGTATGTACACACTTTCATGCACGGAAAAGCATGTACATGTGGGAAAAATTATTTTTAGTCCATGGTATTTGGTCCTTGGTATTTGGACCTATGGTTTTGGACCATGGTATCTCATCCGAAGTGTTGAACCCAGGTATTGGTTCTAGGTGGTTTTGGACCATGGTATTGAGTAAGGTTGTTACCGGGAATACTGTCCACTCGGAGCTGCTATTCCCACTAAGGCTGGTAGCTATCTTAGAAGCAAACAAGTAAAGACTACTTTCATTTTCCTTTATGAAAAATAGATAAGAGTGGAACAAAGGGCACCAACCTTAGTCTTGCGCTTGGTTCCTTACTTGATTCCTCTCCTTCCTGATAGATCTTTTCCGCTTCTTCTTCGTCTACTCAGCTTCAAAGAGCACCTATGGAATCAAAGCAACATAATACTATCGAAGAAGAGAGATCTATATTCATAAATAACACAAGACCAGATATGTATTAACCACACAAATGCATGTACAATCAAATATACAAGAATGTGGAGGAAAACTTGAATAGCTTTATTAATATCAAGAATAGCAAGAGGATTACAACCAACTGTTCTGACCTAGCATCATCCTCCAGCAAGAAAGCCCTTCTTCACCTCAAGTAAAGCTTAGATCACCCAACACTATGAAGTTTCACCAGAAAACCAACAACACTTCCTCTACAAGAACAAGATTCTAGCCCCTGGATCTCTTGTGATGAAGGGAATCCATATATAGATGATTCGTAGGGGGGTGAATCATCTTTTTGGGGTCTTGATAAGTGTCCTCTCTTTGATAGTCTTGATTCCACTTGGATATTGATGAATCTCTATACTCATCCCTGGTCGAAACAGAGAGGCAAGTGTCAGAGGGGAAGCTTCTGGAAGATTCTATGATCTTCCACCTCGCAAATTGTCTCTCTGCCATTTGTTCCATTCTCGCCATCCGCACCCTACAGAGGGCCCCATGCAAAATGCATCGCACCTTTTACACTGGGAAGGTGATATGCATCACACCCTCTGCACTGGGTATTCAATATGGTCCAGTTTTGACCATTTCTGAGCAGTTTTTGGTGGAGAACTTCTGGGAGATGATGTAATCAACTGACCTTGTTCCTTTAGGTAGTAAAGCAATACTTTTAGGTACTTAGGACCCCTCAATTTATGGACATTTATGATTGGGGTTGCAGTAACCAAAAAGGTCAATAACAAAGGCCTAAGACTATAAAAGGGGAAGGAGATCATTAGGCAAAGGCACTCACTGAAGAATTGAATATCTTATGAAGAGCAAGATCTAGAATACTCGTCATTGGGTTATAGCTAGATCTGAACCAAGGAGGAACCTGAGCACTAGAAGAAGGATAAGTTCTATTGACGGGTTAAGATCTTAAGGCTTGAATTGTAGTATCTTTGTGTGATTTTGATCCATTATATTTGGCACATGAATTGATCTATAAATCTGATAATCTGGGAAAAATTGATGTCTGAATAATTGAAAAGGGTAAATTATCTTTTATAGATTTGTACACAGGTTCGGCACAACAAAGGCATGTATACATGCTGGTTTGGTAATTCAAAATAGCGTATATGCTGGTTTTCCTTAATACATAAGCATATGCATGCAGGTTATTCATCTTGAAGTAGCGTACATCTCATAAAATATGTTTTAGCTACTTCTGTTTATTGCTGCAGTACTCTGGGTTCAGGATTAGTATCTGGTTACTGTTACTGTATTCTGGTTATAGCATTCAAAGAAGTGATTGATTAATTTAGTTTTGGATGGTTCAAAGGGGATTGTTTGATGCAGATGTATTTGATGTTTGATTGATGTTACTTATGGATCTAGTTTGAAAATTTATGAAACGTGGTCCCTGGATGGTTGTAGCCTTCTGTAGGTCAGCATCTACGTACTAGTACATCAGTTAGCACAAGAGCTAAGGGGGTTGTAGCTCCCTTCCAGGAGAAGCTGGAGAATGAGAGAAGGTTGTAGCCTTCTACAGGTAGAAGCCTGCATATTGGTATAAGACTGCACCAGTACAGAAATATTGTAAAAAGTATTTTCTTATCAACAAGAAGATAGAGAAGCATTGCAACAGGTGGTTTTCACCCACATTGGGTTTCCACCTTATATCTTTTGTTCATATGTGTGATGATCTATTATTTTTACTGTCCTTATGGTTAATGAAGTTCTGATGCACTGATTAAAGATCAAATAGATTAATTAAATCTTAAGTCTACTGAATATATGCTACTTGCTGTAGACATAGTTGCATGTATACGCTGGTTTCCATATCTGAAGTAGCGTATATCTAAGTGTGAAAATGAAAAATTATTTGACTAAATAATACTAATTCACCCCCCCGTCTCAGTGTTATTTCCAACAATTGGAATCAGAGCAAGGTTGTTCAGAAGAATCTTGATCTCTTGAAGGAAGATATATCATCATGAGCAACTATGAAAAGGAGGCATCCATCAGGACACCAATATTTGATGGGAGAAACTTCATCTATTGGAGGGTAAGAACCAAAACCTATCTTCAATCTTTTGGTGCAAAATTTTCGAATATCGTGGAAGGAGGATACACATTCCCATCAGCAACTCCTACAGATACAAATGGTAAAAAGCAGTATGAAACAAATGCAAAGGCTGTTAATACTCTATTGGGGAGTCTATCTCAATCAAAATTCATCAAGGTTATGCAGCTCAAAACTGCCAAAGAAATATGGGAGATGATCATTCTAAGCTATGAAGGAGATGATCCAGTAAAATGTGCAAAACTATAATCTCTTGAGAATTCAATATGAAACTCTCAAAGTGCACAATGATGAAAGTGTGGCTAATTATTTCTTATGTTTAGATGAGATTGTTAATTGCATTGAAAACTTGGGCGAAGAAATAAAAGAAGTTACTTTAGTTGAAAAATTTCTAAGATCTTTGTCTTCTAAGTTTGAATCAAAAGTTTCTGCCATAGAAGAAAAGCAGAATCTTCAGAGTATTACTATGTCACAACTGCACAGAATCCTAACTACTTTCAAAATGAGAAAAGGGGGACCATTAGACATGAGAGAAGTTGCATTCAAATATTCAAGAAAAGGAGAATACAATGATTCAGGGCATACATTAGAAGAAGAGGAAGAATCAAACTTTGTGAAGAACCTTCAATGGGGTTCTGGAAGATTCAGAGGTAAGCTACGTTTCAAATGTTCTGCTTGTCGGAGAGTCGGCCATAATGCAGCCAAATGCCCTCATAAAGATAAGCTTGATAAAGGTAAGGAACCAGTTAAATGGAACATAAAATAGAATGTAAGTAGGAAGATCTATTATATACATGAAGACAACGATGTAATTTCAAATAGTGATGAAGATGAACATGGTAATGATTATAGACTTTTGATGGCTTTTGAAGATGATGATTTCTTGGATGTTATAGATGAAGATGATCTCTGTGAAGAAATTTCTAAACTTAAAATTTGTTTAGAAGAAAAGAATATGATGATAGATACTCTGACATTCCAACTTGCTAAAAGAGAAAAACACAATGAAAAGTTAGAATGTGAAATTGTGGGACTTAGAAAATATATTGGGAAAACAAAAGCTCTTAATCTTAGATTTTCTAAAGGATCTAAAAGTCTAGATGAGATTATAAAAGCGCAGTGTTCTCCTCTAATCAAGATAGGTCTTGGATATACTGAAGAAGCATCTCAAGCACAGAAGCCATCCACCTCCAAAAGTTATCTTGATGCAGCAAGGAGAAGTGAACAGGTTGACAATCGGCAGCAAAGGCATAAAACAGATCACTAAGTAAATCAGGGCCAATCTACTTCAAGGATGAACAAAAGCTACAACCAACCACAGGTAAATCATTCTCAATTTGCCTCAAGAATGAATGTCAATGGAAACTACAATCACCTAGATGGTAGATTTGATAATCGCAGGAACTCCTTTAATGGCCAATGTTTTTCATGTCGTAGCTTTTGGACACAAAGCTGCTCAATGTGTTTCCTATAATACCATCATGACTCGAGAAGCACGAAATCAAAGGAGCATGACTGGGATCATGAAGGGGACCTACAATAACTTTTATGCTCTTGAAAATGAAATAGAATTCTCTGTTTGTAAAAACTTTGGTCATGAAGATTCTGAATGTAGGAGTAAATTTTGCAAACATCTCAGAAGGAGCAACCTTCATTGGGTCCCAAAACATGGAAAAAGAAAGAACCACAACTAGAAAGATGTGGTATAGCCTTATATACAAAAGGATAATAAAATCAATGGTACATCGACAGTGGATGTTCGAAACATATGACAGGTAATAAAGAAAAACTTCAATCATATAGTGTCTTAGAAAAGGAAAGGAAAGTCTCATTTGGAAATGACACACCTGCACCCATAAAAGGTAAAGGTTATGTTCTTTTGAAAGAAAAATTCAAAGCTAGAAATGTTATGTATGTTGATGGCTTAAAGCATAATCTATTGCGTGTTAGCCAAATGTGTGATCAAGGAAATGAGGTAATCTTTTGATCAAATGGATGTATTGTTTGTGAGCTTGATACAGAGAAACAATGATCAAAGGCATAATAACTCCAAATAATTTATACATACTCAAGGAAGGACAACAACAATGCTATCTAAGCAAGAATGATGAACACTAGCTATGGCACAAATGATTGGGGCATCTAAGCTTCTCTCAAATAAGGAAAGCATGCAAATATCAGGCAGTTTGTGATCTCCTCGACATCAGAATTCTAGAGAAGACAATATGCAAATCATGTCAGTTTGGTAAGCAAACCAGAACTAATTTCCTTGAGAAGGAAGGATCAGCTAGTAAGCCACTTGAACTTGTACATACTGATTTATGTGGTCCATCAAGGAAAAAGTCACCTTGAGGAGAAGAATACTTTATATTTTTCATTGACGACTTTTCCAGGATATGTTGGATAGGACTTATGAAGCATAAAGACGAAGCTTTCGAAAAGTTCAAAGCTTTCAAAGCTTTGGTTGAAAATGAATCAGATCGCAGAATCAAATGCCTCAGGTCTGATCGAGGAGGGGAATATACCACGGATGAACTTTTCAATTTTTGTGAAGAACATGGAATAGGAAGGGAATTCTCTACTACAAGGACTCCTCAGCAAATGGAGTAGTGGAAAGGACGAATATAACGATTCAACAAATGGCTCGTGCTATGTTTGATGAATTTGGAACTCCTGCAACCTTCTAGGGTGAAGCTGCATTTTTTGTTGTTACTATTCTCAACAAAACAAACATTTGGGTAAATAGCACTCAAACTCCTCATGAACTTTGGTATGGTAAGACTCCTACAGTAAAATACTTCAAGGCTTTTGGAAGCAAATTTTACGTCAAAAGGACTGATGAAAATCTTGGCAAGTTTGAACCTAGAGCAGATGAAGGCATTCTCCTTGGTTACTCTTCCAGGAGTAAAGGATATAAGTGTTACAATAAAAGACTTGGAAAAATTGTTGAAAGTATTGATCTGGTGTTTGATGAAGAAGGCAAAAATTCAAAACAGATAAAACCAAAGATTTTGAAGAGAAGAGGACCATCCTTCAACATCAGATTAGACTAATGTTGAAGAAGAAACATATGAGGCACCAAAAGAATAGATAAGAATAGAATAAAAGAATCCATCCAGATATGTTCAAAAGAATCATCTACAGACTCAAATTTTGGGGCAGAAAGAGGTAGGTGTTCAAACAAGAAGAACAATAACAGAAGCTTCAAGCTATCTAGCATTGCTCTCCTTCGTTGAACCACGAAATGTAAGTGAAGCATGCAAAGGCGAATGCTGCGTCAAGGCCATGAATGAAGAACTTCAGAAGATTGAAAAGAATAACACTTTGGAATTGGTTCCTAGACCTAATGATAAGAATATCATAGGGACCAAATGGATATTCAAAAACAAGCTGAATGAAAATGGAGATGTTATTAAAAAGAAGGCTAGACTTGTTTGTAAAGGGTATGCTCAACAAGAAGGTATAGACTTTGAAGAAACTTTTGCACCGGTTGCTAGACGTGAAGCCATAAAAATGTTCCTTGCTCATTCAAGCTTTTAGAAGTTCAAAGTATATAAAATGGATGTGAAATCTGCCTTTTTAAATGGAGACTTAGAAGAAGAAGTGTATATTGAGCAACCAGATGGATTCATCCTTGGAAATGATCCAAAACTTGTATGCAAACTTTAGAAGGCACTCTATGGTCTTAAACATGATCCAAGGGCTTGGTATTATCATCTGGACAAATACCTCCATGAACAAGGTTTTTCAAAAGGATCAGCAGATAGCAATCTATATATAAAAATTGATAATGATGAATTGCTAATACTAGTTGTGTATGTTCATGATATCATCTTTGGTAGCAATGAAGAAACCATGAGTCAAAACTTTGCTTTGGTGATGCAGAAAGAATTTGAAATGTCCTTTCTTGGTGAGCTGACATATTTTCTTGGTTTACAAGTCCAACAAAATAAAGACAGTATCTTTCTATCACAAACCAAGTACCTCAAGCAGATATTGAAGAAATATGGCATGAAGATTCGAAACCAGTATGTACTCCTATGGTAACAAGATGCAGCCTCAGTGAAAATGATGATTCAACAATAGTACATAAACCAACCTATAGATCCATGATTGGTAGTCTGCTTTATCTGAGAGGTACCCAACTAAACATCATGCATGCAGTGGGAATAGTTGGAAGATTCTAGGCAAGTCCAAAAGAAGCACACCTTCAGGCGGTTAAAAGGATTTTCAAATATCTTCAAGGAACACAAAACAATGGCTTATGGTATCCTAAAAGTATAGATCTCACATTTCATGAATACACAGATGTAGATTGGGTAGGAAGTGTGGATGACATAAAAAGTACTAGTGGTGGTGTATTCTTTATGGGTTCCAGATTAGTATCTTGGTTCAACAAGAAACAAAGTTCAATTGCATTATCTATAGCTAAAGCAGAATATGTGGCTGCTGCATCTTGTTGCACACAACTCCCTTGGATGATGCAAAGTTTGCAAGACTTTCAAATCATTTGTACTCCATCTATCTCCATTTTATGTGATAATACAAGTGCAATCAATATTTCAAAGAATCCATTCATGCATTCAAAGACCAAGCGCATATCTATCAAATATCGTTTTCTCTGAGAACAAGTACTTGAACAGAAGGATAATTTGGAGTATGCTCCCTCCAAGGAATAGGTTGATGATATATTCACCAAACCACTGCCCAGGGAGACATTTGAATACCTCAGACAGAAGCTGGAAGTAGTTGATGCATCATCTTGCTGTTGAAACTTATCTGTTTCAGAGAAAACTGGTTGTACGCAAGTTTCGTGAGGAGCATCTGCGTATATACACCAGTTTCTGTGGATATAGTCATGTATATGTTTATTTGAAGAAAAACAGTGGGCCAGACTTAGGATGAAAAAAGTCTGACATGGGTCTAACAGAGACCATCTAACACAGGTTCAGGGGGAGCATATACTTCTAATAAAGAATTGCTGGCATTATCTTAGAAGATCTTGGTTCAATTTCATAATTGTTTTGGTTTCAAGTGGAATAGGTGTTAAGGGAGAACATGGTTGCTGGTGTGAATGATGATTGACAGATGCTACTGATGATAGTTGTTGATGACTATCATAGTCTTGTTGTAGATATTTTGTCTCTATGTCATGTATATCTTTTATCATCAAAGTCATGTAACGACCTATTTTGTTTCCCCACTATGCCTGGGATGGATGATATAATGTTCTTGTTTTATCATGTGTAATATTTTGGTGTATCCCCACTTGGTTGGGTGGATTGGTCAATATTGGTATATCCCCACTTGGTTGGGATATGGATATATGTATGAGTCTTTGGTGATAGGAAGGTCATTTATAGAGTCATGTTCTCTCTTGTAGAACATCTTTTTGCAGATCTTGCCTACAATCAGGGGGAGCATGGACATTACATCAGAGCAGAAGATTTCAGCGTGTACTCAGGGGGAGCATCACCCTCTTCCCTTGATGACAATGGGGGAGACTGACTTGGATTGACTTGGGGTTGCCATCAAGTCCAAATGGGGAGATTGTTGGCATCATGACATAGGTTTGGCACTATGACACAGGTGTTGTCCTTGATGGTGAGTCACTCAGATAACAGATCATAGTTCAGGCTCTCAGAATAAAAGAAAAAGAGATATAAGAAGTTTCCACTTAAGCAAGTCATGTATACATGTGGGATCACCGATCAAAAGTCGCGTATGCGTATGTACACACTTTCATGCACGGAAAAGCACATACATGTGGGAAAACATATTTTTAGTCCATGGTATTTGGTCCTTGGTATTTGGACCTATGGTTTTGGAGCATGGTATCTCGTCTGAAGTGTTGAACCCAGGTATTTGGACCCAAGTATTAGTTGTAAGTGGTTTTGGACCATGGTATTGAGTAAGGCCTAAGACTATAATAGGGGAAGGAGATCATTAGGCAAAGGCATTCACTCGAGGATTGAATATCTTATGAAGAGCAAGATCTAGAATACTGTTCATTGGGTTATAGCTAGATCTGAACCAAGGGGGAACCTGAGCACTAGAAGAAAGATAAGCTCTATTGATGGGTCAAGATCTTAAGGCTTGAATTGTAGTATCTTTGTGTGATTTTTATCTGTTATATTTGGCGCATGACTTGAACTATAAATCTAATAATCTAGGCATAACTAATGTCTAAATAATTGAAAAGGGTAAATTATATTTTATAGATCTGTACGCAGGTTTCGCACAGCAAGGGCACATCTACACATTGGTTCGGTAATTCAAAACAGCGTATATGGTGGTTTGCCTTAATACAGAAGCGTATGCACATAGGTTCTTCATGTTGAAGTAGCGTATGTATCATAAAATATGTTTTAGCTACTTTTGTTTATTTCTACAATACTCTGGGTTTAGGATTGGTGGTTGGTTACTGTTATTGTATTCTAGTTACAACATTCAGAGAAGTGATTGATTGATTTAGCTTTGGTTGGTGCAAAGGGGATTTGGTTGATGCAGATATATTTGATGTTTAATTGATGTTACTTATGGATCCAGTCTGAAAATTTATGAAACATGGTCCTTGGAAGGTTGTAGCCTTCTGTAGTTCAGCACCTCTGTACTAGTACATTAGCTAGTACAAGAGCTAAGGGGGTTGTAGCTCCCTTCCAGGAGAAGCTATAGAATGAGAGAAGGTTGTAGCCTTCTACAGGTAGAAGCCTTCGTATTGGTATAAGACTGCACCAGTATAGAAATATTGTTAAAAGAAGTTTTTTATTAACGAGAAGATAGAGAAGCATTGCAGTTGGTGTTTTTAACCCACATTGGGTTTCCACCTTATATCTTGTGTTCATATGTGTGATGATCTATTCTGTTTACTACACTTATTTACTATCCTTATGGTTAATGAAGTTCTGATGCATTGATTAAAGATCAAATAAATTAATTAAATCTTAAGTTTACTGAATATATGCTAGTTGTTGTAGACATAGTTGTGTGTATACACTGGTTTCCAAATCTGAAGTAGTGTATATCTATGTTTGAAAATGAAAAATTATTTGATTAAATAATACTGATTCACCCCCCCTCTCAGTATTATTTCGAACATAAACTATTTAATGTTGGCAGATAAGTAGAGTAAATAAAAGGAGTTCAACAGTTTAATCTCAGCCCTTGGATGTAATAACGATAGACTTAGATAGATTTATATTGTAAAAGAAAATAAAATGTTTTAATAAGGCTTTTCCAGCTTAAGTGCACCCTAATAAAGAGTAGAAAAAATGGTAGGATGAGTAGATGGGTAAGTAGTTGCATGGTTGCAGAATTATGATGATTGACTAGATAAAATGAAAGCATGGACCTTCATCATCAAGTTGCTAAACTATGGATGATAATTGAGCATTTACAGAAAGTCAAGTGATTATAATCCCCATTCATTTTACCATTAATTTTACTAATTTCCATAAGCAAAGTCAAAAGTACCTAAAACCTTAAGTTAAAGGGGCTGAGAGCATTTCTCCAACTTCTAGAGGCACTGAATCCTCGGCTGAATAACTTATAGGTTATAATGTACTAAAATCCCTCATAAAAAATCACCCCCTTCGTAATTCACTCATTTCCCCTAAAAAATCCCTTTTCCTAAGGTAGAAGCACCATTTACCTAGGGAAATTAATCACCCACAAGCAAACCCCTTTTCCACAACAACCCACAAATGCACATTTAGCCTAAGTTATAATGTTTTATGTGAAAAGTAAATAAAATTCAACATACATTATACTTAACGCACTTCGTTTTTCCACCGTCATTTCATATTAACATCTAACTGTATTTATTAAATCCCAAAAAATACCCCTTTCCATATATTTATTAAAAACCCATATGTTAATATGTTGCCCTGAAGGTTTGAAACATAAACTCTATTAGTGAATAATTAAGGGATTAATTAAGTCAATCAACGAATAATTAATAACCATGACCCATCACCGAATAAAAGAGGTTAATTATTTAATCAATGATTAATTAATAATCTGTCCCCACCAATGAAATCGCTCCCGACTTCATGAAACCTCCATAATCCTTCATTAATTAATCCCTCCATGCATTAAAAACCCTGTCGGGCCTCTCCATGAAACCTTATATCAAATCATCGCCCCAATCACTGTGTGATCCAACCCCTTTTGATCCAACAATCGACGCTCATATCGGGCGGGCTCCGAAGGCTAGCCTTTACCCACCTGATATGGGTGATTTCACTATTCACCCCACTGCTACGTGCTACCTGATGAATGGCATCGGGCGACCTGCCCCCAAAACCACTTTATCCCAAAAGTGGTGCGATACGATCCTGCTTACCACCTCCCAATAAATGAAAATATGTCACATCCCCTGCTTAATGCCAAGTGTCCTTTTCCGAGTGTACCCACCAAAATCATTGACTTTACGAATAAAACTAAAAAACTCATTGCTTTTGTTTTATCGTGAAAAATACTGCTCAGACCTCCATGCAAGCACCAGAGTATGTGAACCGTCAACCAACATCCAACTACCAACTTATTGAAGTTGCTGAATCTCCAGACCCCCTTTCAGTGACATGTGCTTCCAGCAAATAGTTCACAATTGCCATTACTCTGTTCAAAGCTGAAAACTAGGTATTTACCCAAATTCGCTGAGAAACCCTATTTTATTCCAAAACCTGGATTAAATTGCTTCCACTTACTAAGTAATGCAGTGAAATAGTTACCCAATGACTCCAAAATACCCTGAATTAGACTAGTTTCCCCCTATTTCATTGAAAACCCTTCGCCCCCATCCTTGAATCCACAAGAACCAAGGATGGATGCCCCAATTGCATTGAATGTCATGCCCATTTCTACTCCTCATAGGAATTTAGACCATCTCCCACTAGTAGATAAATATTTTCAGATTAAAAATACCTCTATCCAAGATTCCCCATTAAAACTATACTGCAGGTGTAAAGACCAGTATCTGAACCATGTAGACTACATAGGGCTTTAGGAATCATGTTTACCCAAGTACCAATTTCCCAGAGTTCATATCTTCCCAGAGATTATCCATTACTGCCATATGAACTATAATCCCAGCTAAAGGGCAATGATGACCCCTGATCATTTGGTATTATTTACCA
The DNA here is from genome assembly GCA_000404065.3 of Pinus taeda. Taxonomy (NCBI): domain Eukaryota; kingdom Viridiplantae; phylum Streptophyta; class Pinopsida; order Pinales; family Pinaceae; genus Pinus; species Pinus taeda. The sequence goes on along the minus strand of APFE031029003.1, from coordinate 79,788 downwards.
TCACTGCTGAGTCCATAAATGAAATGCTACAGTTACAACCAAGCCAAAGCGTGCCCCTCTTTCTATTGGAGATTTGCTTAATAGATACCGTACACTCACCTCAATCAAACTTGCTAGGTTTTACCAGACCTTTATTAGGGAAGAAAAATACATTCCAAAGAACCTTCCGCCTTAGATGTGGACTATATTCTCTGATCTAGGTCGAAACATCACAAAAATGATATCCAATGTGTTAGGCTAGATGACAAGTGAATTGTTTGATGAAATTATCATAGCCTTTATGTCCATCTAGTCTACTGGGTAACCCCCAGCCTTCATGTTTGACTATGCTAAGTTCATTTCTGATACAGTGCATGATCAAATCATGAGGTTGGATAATGAAAGAGTGTTCAAATTTTCTTCGGTTTTATATAATCTTTTCCAGTATTATCAAGCTGAAAAATTCCCAATCACACTCCAAAAGCTTGATACCAGAGGCAACCCTACATCAGTGGTCTTCTGGACTTCATTATTCCACCTAAATGACTCTCAATATTCTTATATTGATTTCATAGATCTCTTTGTACCCGAAGTGGCAAGTATGCTATTAGGAAGCCCTCCCCCCAGAATCAGTGAAGATATTAAGAGGGTCCTATAGTTTTCTAAAAAATATAAAGTGGGAAACAATACTTGTACCAAAACCATACTAAAATTAGAAGATATGGATGTGAACTAGCTCCCTACAAACTGCCCAGATACCTCCCTATGAGATTGTTTGCTTTGGATTACTACAAGCAAATGATCAATTTAGATGAGGTGCATTTTGCGAAGGCCAAGAAGAAAGCTCAACTTAGGATAAAAGATCAGCTTGGCCCCTTCATATGTAATATTAGGGAAGCAGAAAAGGAAGCAGAGGAAATCCTCCAAAGACTGAGACCGAAATAAATTTTTATCTGGAGATATGACCCTTTACACTTCATTTTAAATAGGAGACAAAAGAACAAATTATCTCCTTACATCCATCACAGGATTCCTAAAATTGAACAGTATGCTAATTAACTTGAATGGGTGGAAAACACTCTGGTAGACCGAGATAGCACAGAAGTTGTTGTCGATAATGTATTGATTTATTTAGAAAGAAGACTTGATGAAGATTCATTTGTATAGGTGCCAGGAGAGTCCCAATCTCAAAGAGAATCACAGGGACACAATGGGCAAACAACAAAAGAAGGACCTCAAGAGCAGCAACCATCAGAGTAGCTAGAGGCATCAGAGTAGCTAGAGGGATCAGAGTAGCCAGAGATTTCAGAAGAACTTGCTCAACCAGAACATATCATGAGTTATCCTCCTATTTTACAGACTCCTCTAATTGAGGAGAGGAATCCTAAAAGAGATAGATAGGAGGCCACTCCTTCTAGCAAACCTATTTCTCAAACTTATGTCAAGAGGCAAAGGTTGAATCGATTTTCAAAACAGGGGTTTATTGAAGAAACAACTGAAACTATAGGTGCAGAAAGCAAGGCATACCACTCCCTCAGAAGGTACACAAGAACCTTCCGTCTCACGGGCTCAAATGCTAGAAGGTCTCCTACTGGCCAGAGCTAAGAGATCAGAGAGAAATATAAAGAAATAAAGGCTAGGAATGAGAGATCGGAGGCCCAAAGTTATTCACATTAACCAAAGATGGCTCTAACTAATCAGACAACGTTGATGTTAGCCTTTGATGTGAAAGAGGGAAAAATCTAGATGACTTTTATGAAGCCAACGACACAGCAACCCAGGTCAATTGGAGATTATTTGAAAATAGAATTTGAAGTATTGGCAAAGGATATCCATCCTATTGACCAAATTGAATTACATAAGTAGACTGGGGAAATGGTTTACTCCACCTTAACCAGTAAGGCAATTACAGCTCACCAACTCCAAAATTCGTTGAATAATATATCAACGTAATTCTAGTTAGAGAAGGTCTCCCCACAAGCCAAAGGTACCAAAATAAAGTCACTAGAGGACTTAGTCATAGAACTGGACCATGATCCCAAAGATGTGAAAGCTGTAAAAAAGCTTATTAAGAAGAAAAATGATGACATAGTTGCAATGAAAAGGCAGCTCAAGGTTCCTCCCTGGCAACATCCTCAGACAGCTAAAGTATTGGAAACTCAGAAGTAGGAAGAGGTTATGGACTTAGTCCTTAAGCTAAATGAACAACTAAAAGAAACATAGAAAGAGTTGGATTATCTGATACAATCTAAACAGAGTGAGTTGGCCACCACTCCTCAGATTGTAATTCCTACAATTTCTATAGCAGTACTCTCGAGATTGGTTGGTTCATTAGCACCAATAGTTCCACCAGATACTGCTCTGCCAATTACAGGTACATCAACAAGCACAAGGACATAAAAAAAAAGCAACTAAATTGGTAAAAGCCATTGAGGAGATGACCATCCAGGCTACTGAGCTCAAGAAACTTAGAGAACAAGTGTCAAGTTTGGAAACTAATTTTAAACTTGCACAAATACAACAAAAAGAAGAAGCTCAAAAGAATCAAAGAATGGGAGAAAGAATAAAAGTCCTTGAAAAGGACTTCACATTACAACAACCACTTGGAGACATGAAGGAAATTCTTTGGGCCAACAACATTGATTCCATCAATGATGATTGGCCATCTTTTAATGTTATTTTTGAATAGACTGAACTAGTCAAAGTGGCCACAGAAGCAATCCGCAAGACAATGGAAGAATTGGGAGATAAGCCTAAAGAAGCCAATCAATTGATAACGTTCATGAACAATAGAAATAGGTACCAACTTGATGAACTAGAAATAGATGATAGAACAGGAACTATCATAGAAATAAAGAAGGTTCACACCAAAAGGAACCTTACGCTCAATCTGGAGAAAAGGTGCCAAAGCATCCAAGCAGGCATTGATAGATTTATGACAAAATTTGGTATTTTGAGGGAAGAAGGACTTCCCAGTCCTATGGTAATACATGAAAAGCCGATGACTCAAGATGATTATATTGAAAGACTAAACAAGCTAGCCAGAAACCAAGCTAGTTCTTCAGGGGTAAAATATTTTCCCACTAGAAAGGTATTATATGATAGTCTTGAAAATCTATTTTTCACAGAGCATGAGGTAAAGTATTTGTTCACCAATAGGCGAAATTTTGCTAAGTATATAGAAGCTGATGAGATATACCTAAAAATGATAAGGATGAAATTACCTGACAGTGAATGGTGGATAAAACTAATAGATTTACTATAAAGTTATTGCAGTAAATCTACATGGTAAAACATGGCTGCCAGGTAAAACAGGTAAGAGAGAGTTAGAGCAGAATAGGAAAAGAGTATCAGTTGCTAGAAGATAGAAAGTGATTCCAGCAAACAACTATAAAGAAACTGAAAGATCCAATTCTGAATTACAACAACTAGCACAGTCATAATGAAAGGGATAACAAGAAGACAGTTCTCCATCTATCTCTATCTTCATCTTGAAGATATTTTTGGTTTCATAGAATAATTATCATATTGTTATGAGATATTTTGTAACATTTTTTGTATAAATACTTCGCAAAATGAAGTAATTAGGGTGGATGAAAGTACATTTCGGTAGACATTTTGTATTGAGCCAAGGAGCTATTGTACTCAAGACTGGACTGGTTTTACTAGATATGAAATAAAGCTAAGGAAATTTCACAGGATTCTTGTGCATAGTTGGAACCAAATAAGTATTATGTCTTCATGTTTCATTATTGTTTTCTTGTCATGTTATAAATATTCATATATGTCTCTTATGAATTCTAAAAAGTAAACAAGGAATTATATCTCAGAACTAGCTTAAATGTTCTCTGTTTTCACTGTTTACTTTCTATATGTTTTCTACTAAACTATCTCGGTCTGGGAATTCTTAATTACTCCCTTACTTCCATAGCTTACCCCCCCTTTGGTCCATAGTAAAGGATTCTTCATTTCCCTTTGCTACTGATTATCATTCCTTTCTTCATCTTAATGCTAGTTAAGGATGTAGGTTTTAACCCCATACAGAAATTACCTACATATGAATTCTAAAACATAGAAAATAAACAATGTGAGAGCATAAAACATAAAACACATATACATAGAGAATTTCCCCCAGATCCCAAAACCGCGACTACCCAGCTTGATTTTTCATTATGTTCCTTTCAATGTTATAATACATATTTAGACATGCCGAAGCATCCAATACCATGGACCGAAAACCATCGCGTCCAATACCATGGACCAAAAACCATCGCCTCCAAAAACATGTGTGAAAATCATGTGCAAAACCATAGGTGGGTCCGCCCATCCTAACATAAGGTCGAAAACCAAAATTTTCCGGGGTGCTGCCCCGGACCCCATAAAATCGGGTTACGGGTACACATCAAACCCCTTGTGACCCCCACCCGCTACACAATCAACACAACAAAGGGGGGCTCCACGCCTCCTCTAACCCGCTGGTTAACTACGTGGGCTAGTTGTGGAAAGAATATAACACAACCCAACAAAATATTCTTCATTGCCCTTTGCCCTAGTTAGGACTACCTCATCCATTTGAACCTGCATATTTGCATTTTGCTGTGCTAGCCTGCCCTTTGAACTATTACCTTAGTGATTGATCAGATCTAGTTAAGCCACTCTTCATTGAATCCATAGCCCAATGGCCTGAATACTTACTCTGCCCATATGTTTTCTTAATTCCACCACCCAATAAAAACAAAAAATCATGAGCACTAATAACTAGCATGAAATATACCCAAAAAACAGTTAAATTATAAAGAGAGAGCCCTCTCTGGACTTAGGTTTGCTAGAACCTGATTCTAAAAGATTAGACTTGTGGTTACCTCAGACTATTCCTTCTTTGATAACTTCTAGGGAAAACGTCTTAGTGATAACATATTGGCGACCATACTAGGGACTCAAAAACCCAGTCTTAATAAACCTTTGAGAATTTTTTTTTTTTTTTTTAAGCCTCTTGAAGGGTTTATTAGAAGTTATTTCAAAAATTCATAAAAAGCAAAAATAATTAGAATAATGATCAAAATCTGGCTTCAGGGAGAACTCACTATACTAGGGCAACCCTGATCCAAATTCTCCCCCTGTATTTGATAATCCCAACCTTATTCCGAGAGTAATCAGAAGGCAAGAAAGTTCGGTAAGCCCAAGACCTTTATTAAGATCCAATTCATGCCATGTTGAGTGGTTGTTCCTAGAAGACCTTCCTTTTGATGAGTGTTTTGACAATTCCCTATTTAGAACCAATTCTGAGAGTGAACTTGAGGACATAGTTCTAGATCTGAAATTTACAGTAGAACTTGAAGTCCAATGAACAAACTTATCAATTGATCAATACCTTCTGAACTCCCCCGAGTCATCCCTTACTACTAATAGAATGCATGAAATTTATGAGACAGCTTCAACTTCTTTTAGCTCACCATCATTTCCTCACACTTCTGAAGTTCATTCCTCATCTCCATTCATACCTTCACTTCCCCATTAGCCTAACGCTACCCTTCAAATACCCATTACCCTTGTTACTCCAAATCCCCCTCTTGTCCCAAATCCTCCTGTTACCCGAACTCCTATTCTCAATCCTGTCCAACTTAGATCAATGGCACTCGGATATGCCCCTATTGTGATGCTTGCTTCTTAAGGAGTCTTACCAGTAGATTATCAGAGTAAAATTGTCTTAATTGATGGCACTGGATCCTACACAACACAACAACACCCAAAGAAAATGACTGATTATTTTGAACTGCATGAAATTGACATAAGAGATGTCCAAATGAGATTTTTTTCCCAAACTCTAGCTAGAGATGTGAGAACATAGTTTAGGGTTCTGTCCCCTAACAATATAGATAGTTTAGAAGTTTTTTACCAGCAATTTTTACATAGCTGGGAGAAGAAAAAGAACCCTCTTAACATTCTTAATGAATATGAAAACCTCAAGAGGGGACCAAACGAAATCATTCAAGACTACTGTACTATGTTTAACAATGTGTATAATGCAATACCACTTGACCTTAGACCTCCACTTGGCTTTGCCCTGATTATGTTTCCAGACATATTTGACATAGATATGGAATTTCAAATTAGAGAAAGGAATCCCCCTACACTAGAAGACATGCAAAATGTTGCAGTTAGCATTGAAGCTAATCTGCTACCCTAAAGAGCTAGGGTTAGAAAGGAAAGAAGAACACCCTTGCAAGATGAAACTTCACCCTTTGATCAAAAAATGGATGCTTTAGCTAAGGGAATGGAAAGATTGATGGATAAGATAGAAATCATTGAAAGGAAACCTCACTAGGATAACCAACAGGCACCTCCAGTAAGGAATCCAAACCTTAGGGAAAAACATAACCAAAACATTGGTAAAAATGGGCCTGATCAGAACATTAGACCTCCTTTCCAAGAGAATTATGCTAAAACTTCTCATCAAGAAAACCCTGAGCTAGACACTCAAATTAACTTAATGGGGTTAGATGATGAGGGAACAATTTTTCTAACTCAGGATGACTCAGAATTATACATGCTTCAGTAGTTAGAGACCCTAACTGGAGAATTCTTCAACTACAAGCAAGGGTATGACTCTGCTATTTTCAAAGTGCATAAAAAGTACAATTTGAGGAGCAAAAAGAACATTGATGTTCTAGACCAAAACAAGAAAGCAGTACCTAATCAACTTAAGAAAGTAAAAGTTGCAGATGAAAATCCTCCAGTTACAAAAACTCTACAAATCCTTTCTAGATCAAATCAAAACCCTCCTAGTCCCACCATTGAAGATGTAACCAATGACCAACCTTGTAATGAGCAACCTTCCACTTCAATTCCCCTCAAGGAAATAGTGGAACAATCTCAAAAAATTATACTAGAAAATCCAATTAAAAAGACTCCAAACACTGAAAAAGAACAACAGACTACTTGGAACCCTTGTACTATGATTTCAAATGTTCAAATAGATAAATCTCCTCTACCTTTCAATTTGGGAGTAGTGGTGGCCAAACCTAAAATTTCAGTTCCTTTAACAGGACTGGTTAAAGATGAAACTTACAGATCTCAAATAAGTAAATCTTTAAACTTCGTTGAAAATTAAGACTGTTAACTTATTTGATGATCAACTTGAGTTAATTTTTGGCCCTGATGTTAATGGAAAACCAGTGGAGGGAGGGATACTACCCTCCTACATTAGCCTTAACATCCACGATAAAATCCTACATAATGCCATGCTAAACACTGGGGCTTCACACAATCTTATGCCTAAGTCTGTTATGGAGAAGCTAAACTTGGATATCACTAGATCCTACAAAGACCTATTTTAATTTGATTCAAGCCAAGTTAAGTGCCTAGCACTTATAAAAAACTTGTGTGTTTCCCTGTGCAGTACCTTGCTAAGACCATTCTTATGGACATAGTTGTCGCTGATATACCACCTAAGTATGGTATGCTGTTGTCTAGATCTTGGGGTGCCAAACTCTAGGGATCTCTACAACTTGACATGTCGTATGCTACCATATTAGTCTTTGGACATCCTAAGAAACGATATAGAAAGACTCTAATGAAATATGTAGTGAGTACGTAGGAGAGGCCTCAAAACTTTCCTATATATTCAATACATTCTGATATTCATTCTTTCATTCTTTACAATGCTGAATCTAACCAAGAAAATATTTCAGACAACATCATGGCAGAAGAAAAAGAAATTTCAGTAACAAAAGAAAATAAAAGTGTCCAAATTCATGAGACTTTAGATAATAAAGATGACCTAGATACTTTAGTTAAAGAAGATTTTATTCCCCCACACAATAAGACTTATGGACATGAAATTATTTGGCATATTGAATTCGATGGGTCAGTAAACAAACTAGGTACAGGAGCAAGACTATAGATTTACAACTTAGAAAATGATGACCTAGAGGGTCATGCCTACATATTGAACTTTAAATGTACAAACAACATGGCCGAATATGAAGCACTTATGTTAGGTCCGAAATTGGTCAAAACGTTAGGAGCCACAAGAGTCTCTATTATGGGAGATTCTAAGTTGGTAATAAAACAAATTAACACTATTTATATGACTAGTGATCCTAGGTTAGGATTTTATAGATGAACAATTGTAGAAATACTTAATACTTTTTTAGAAACCAAGCTTGTTGTTATTCCAAGAAAACACAATATGCAAGCTCACAGTTTAGCGATGTTTGCTAGTACTTGCAAGTTTCCATTTTAGCCTAACCATCAGTACACTATTGAGGTTAGGCATAGACCTACTATTCCTGATAACTTAAAGAACTGGCAAGTGTTTGATAATGATTCAAAAGTTAACAATTATCTAACGTTAGATGATGAATTTGAAAATAGCAACATAGACACAGACATGACATTAGATTTTGATTACACTGATAAAGTAGAAATTAATGAAGTAGAAGATGAAAAGGTAGATAATTTCCATCCCACAAAGTTTACCAAATCAGATATTCAAAACCTAAAACAAATGGAAATTGATGAAGCAATCGATGAAGAATCTGAAGTCATCAATCTTAAAGACAATTTTTTTCCCAAAGGATTAACTCCTTTGGGGGACTTATTTGACTCAAACGATGTCCCTAAAAAGTCAAGAATGTAACCTTTAAAATAAGACATTGAGGAATGTAACATAGGCTCTAAAGAAAATCCCAAAATGATAAAACTTTCAAAGTCTTTACCTCCCAATGAAAAAGTGAAATACATAGAACCAATGAAGGAATTGGAAGATGTTTTTGCTTGGAATTATGAGGACCTTAAGTCCTATGAGACCAACATAATACACCACACCATTCCTTTAAAAGAAAATCAGAAGCCTTTTAGACAGAAGCTTGGAAGGATTAACCTCGTTCTATTGGCTTCCATTAGAAAAGAGATCAAAAGAATGTATGAAGCTAATATTATTGCACCAATTAGGTTCTCAGGGTGGGTCTCTAATTTGGTACCTACAAGAAAGAATACTGGAAAAATTAGATTGTGTGTTGACGTTAGGAATTTAAATAAAGTTTCACTTAAGGATAACCACCCTCTTCCTAAAATGGATGACATATTACAGAGGGTAGTATGTTCAACTAGAATCTCACTGCTAGATGGGTTTTCTGGTTATAACCAGATCCTAGTCCACCCAGATGATCAGGAAAAAACTACATTCACTACACTATGGGGCATTTTCATGTATGTGAAAATTCCTTTTGGGTTAAAAAACCCAGGGCCACCTTCAAAAGAGAAATGGACATAGCCTTTGCTAAGGAAATCCATGACTTCCATGACTTCCTGGTAAGATACCTAGATGATATCATAGTATTCTCTAAATCAGATCAACAACACCTGGATCATCTCAGGCAGGTCTTTACCAAGTGTAGGAGGTATGGAATTTCTCTGAATCTTAAAAAATATTTGTTTGGGTTGCAAGAGGGGAAATTACTAGGCCACATAATATTGAAAGATGGTATCCGGATTGACCCAAGAAGAATTGAAGCCATTTTGTAGATACCACATCCTAGGAACATCAGAGAACTACATACATTTTTAGGTAAAATAAAGTTTTTGAGAAGATTTATCTCTAACTTAGCTGAACTAATTAGATTACTAAACAACACGTTAAAAAGATATTCGACTATTAAATGGACTCTATAGGCTAAAAATTCCTTTGAAGATATAAAGCTAGCTTTAACACAAACTGCAATCCTCATGAGTCCAATGATTGATAGGGATTTCATCATTTTTTCTTTCGCCTCAGAACATACAATTGCTGTAGTCCTACTGCAGAAAAATGATCAGGGTTTTGAACAACTAATAGCCTTCTTTAGTAAAGCCTTGAGAGATGCACGTTTAAAGTATAATATAATGGAAAAGAAAGCTTTCGCTCTAGTTAAAGCTATAAAATATTTTAGAGTTTATATCTTGTATTCTCATATAATAGCTTATGTTCCCAATGATGTAGTCAAAGACATCCTAACATAGGATGGAACAAATGGAAAGAGAGGGAAGTGGATAACTACCATATCAGAATATGACTTAGAAATTAAACCTACATAATTGATCAAAGGCCAACGTTTAGCCATGCTCATGGCTGAATCAAACTGTCCGGACCTAGACATAGATTACATTGCAGAATTGGATAATGAAGAGGAGATGGCGACTCCACAAATCAGCCAAGCCTTTACAGATTCACCATGGTATGCTGACATTATATACATTTTACAAAATCTTCAAGCTCCTCTTGAGTTGTCCAGAACTAAAGGTAGTTCTTAAAAATGAAATCTTTGAAGTTTTTCATAATTGACAATGCTTTATTTTGGAAAAATCATGAAGGCATCCTTCTTAATTGCTTGTTAAAGGAAGAATCTGAAAAAATATTATAGGAGTTTCATGCAAGTGACTGTGGGGGACATCTTTACTGGAAGAAAACAGTTGGTAAGATCTTAAGATCTAGTTTTTACTGGCCCACTCTGTTTTTTGATGTAAACAAATTTGTAACCTCATGCCACAAATGTTAGATTTTTGAAGGAAAAATAAAACTACTTCCATTACCTTTGAAACCTATATCTACTAAAGCATCATTTCAATAGTGGGGTCTTGACTTCATTGGTGAAATTCATCCCCCTTCCTCTGCCCAACATAGATGGATCTTGACTGCCACAGATTATTTTACAAAATGGATAGAAGCCATACCCTCAAGATAAAATACTCATACTATCATAATAGGTTTCCTTGAGGCCAGCATTCTGTCCAGATTCGGTTGCCCCAAAAAAATCATAACAGGAAACACAACATCTTTTAAATAAAAAAAGATGATTGATTTTTGCAACAAATATCACATAACCTTGGGTCACTCCACAACCTACTATCCCCAAGGAAATGGACAAGCAGAATTTTCCAACAAGAACTTAGCGAATATCATCAAAATATTGTTGGAAGATAACAAGAAAACTTGAAACAAGAAGTTAGTAAATGCCTTATGGGAATATAGGTTGACCACAAAGAAATCCATTGGCACCAGTCCTTATCAACTAGTCTATGGAATGGAGGGTGTTTTCTCATCTTGCTTGGGAACACGAGTGATGAAATTTCTCCAAGAAGCACATGTTGAGCCAAATGATATTCAAAGGAAGATCAACTAGACAATTCACTTGCAATGGACTAGGGAAGGAGTGTATATCAGATCCCAAGTTGTGCAGGAGAAAGTCAAGAAGGCTTTTAACAAAAGAACCAAAGCAAAAGATTTATATCTAGGAGATAAAGTTTTGAAATGGGACTCAAGAAGGGAGGAAAAAGGTCAACATGGGAAACTTGACTTCCTATGGAAAGGCCCTTACATAATTTATGCTTTCAGGGGTAATAATGCTTATTTCCTCAAAGAATTGGCTGGTGCAGAAGCAGAAGGAGGACTAGTTAATGGTCAAATGCTTAAGCACTATATATATCCCAGTCACTGATTTCACTAATCACTTGTACATATCTTATTTTTCACAAAGTTTAGTGTTGACTGGATGGTAATTTTGGAGTTGAAGCCCGAAGAAAAGGCCTTAAGCTTCAAAAATTTCACTATCATAAATATCAATAAAGCAGCAAAGTAAAAGGGAAAAGTTGCAAAGTGAAATCACAGTAATTCAAAAGGCCATTGATCTACTAGTTCTTGAAACCTCACCAGGAAATGCCATCCCCAAGTGGAGCCACTGTTATATTCCTGTACCAATAGGAGTCATAATTTTTGAATGGCTAAGGTTAAATCTGTAATATGTACATACCTTTGCTTTCTGCAATTTTTTTCCATATTCAAAAAATCAAAAAATTAAAAAAATTTAAAGAGTGTATGTCCTAAAAGAAAAATCAAAGGACAAAAAGAATAAAGAAAAAGGTAAAAAAAGATGAAAATATGAACCCCAAAAACAAAAGGACCATGAAAGTGTGCAAGTCCAAATGCCACTACTATTTATTTTTCTGAATAATAATGATTGTGTGCAACTTGTTATTCATGCCACAATCGATGGTAATCAAACAATTTAATCTTGGTTATTCCATGTTTTGAATTTCATGCTTAGAGATAGAGAATAAAATTTGACCAAATTGTTTAATCTTGGCAGATAAGTAGATGGGTAGAGTAAATAAAAGGAGCTCAACAGTTTAATCTAAGCCCTTTGATGTATTAATGATAGACTTAGATATATTTCTATTGTAAAAGAAAAGAAAAATGATTTGATAAGGGTTTGCCAACTTAACTACACCCTAATAAAGAGTAGAAAAAATGGTAGGATGAGCAGATGGGTAAGTAGTTGCATGGTTGCAAAATTATGATGATTGATTAGATAAAATCATATCATGTACCTTCATCATCAAGTTGCTAAAGTATAGATGATAATTGAGCATTTACACAAAGTCAAGTGATTAATTTCCCCATTCATTTTACCTTTAATTTTACTAATTTCTCATAAGCAAAGTCAAAAGTACCTAAAACCTTAAGTTAAAGGGGTTCAGAGCATTTCTTTGACTTCTGTAGGGACCGTACCCTCAGCCCAATAACTTATAGGTTCTAAAGTACTAAAATCCCCTCATAAAAAATCGCCTCCTCCATATTTCACTCATTTCCCTTAAAAAATCCCTTTTCCTAAGGTAAAAGCACCATTTTCCTAGGGAAAGTAATCACCCCCAAGCCAACCCCTTTTCCACAAAAACCCACAAATGCACATTTAGCCTACATTATAATGGTTTATGTGAAAAGTAAATAAAATTCAACACACATTATACTTAGCGCACTTTGTTTTTCTGACTTCATTTCATATTAACTTCTAATTGTATTTACTAAATCCAAAAAAATACCATTTTCCCGTATATTTATTAAAAACACATATGTTAATATCCTGCCCCGAAGGTTTGAAATGTAAACTCTATTAGTGAATAATTAAGGGATTAATTAAGTCGATCATCCACCAATTAATAACCATGACCCACCGCTGAATAAAAGAGGTTAATTAATCAATCAATGATTAATTAGTAATCTATCCCCACCAATGAAATCGCTCCCGACTGCAATAAACCTCAATAATCCTTCATTAATTAATCCCTCCGCGCATTAAAAACCCTGTCGGGCCCCTCCATTAAACCTTATATCAAATCATCACCCCGATCACTGTGCGATCCAAACCCTTTTGATCCAATGGTCCACACTCATATCGGGCAGCCTTCGAAGGGCAACCTTTACCCCCCAATATGGGTGGTTTCACTATTCACCCCACTGCTACATGGCACCCATTGAATGGCATCGAGTGGCCTCCCCGCAAAGCCAGTTTATCCCAAAAGTGGTGTGATATGATCCTGCTTACCGCGTCCTCATAAACAACAAAATGTCACAGCCCCCGCTTAACGCCAGATGTCCTTTTCCTAGTGTACCCGCCGAAATCATTGAATTTATGAACTCAGACCTCCATGCAAGCACCAGAGTATGTGCAACTGTCAAGCTACGTCCAACTGCCAACTTATTGAAGCTGCTGAAACTCCAGACCACCTTTTAGTCACGTGTGCTTCCTGCAAATAGTTTACAGTTGCCATTACTCTGTTCAAAGTATAAAACCAGGTATTTACCCAAATTCATTGAGAAACCATTTTTTAATCCAAAACCTAGACTAAATTGCTTCCAATTACTAAGTTACTCAGTGAAACAGTTATCTAGTGACTCCAAAATAACCTGAATTAGACTAGTTTTCCCCAATTTCACTGAAATCCCTTCACCCCCATCCTTGGATCCACAAGAACCAAGTATGGATGCCCCAATTGCATTGATTGTCATGCCCATTTCTACTTCTCACAGGGATTCAGACCAGTTCCCACTAGCAGATAAAGATTTTTAGATTAAATATATCTCTATCCAAGATTCCCCATTGAAACTATACTGCAGTTACAGAGACCAGTACATGAACCATGCAGACTACATAGGGCTTTGGGAATCAGGTTTACCTAAGTACCAATTTCCCAGAGTTCATATATTCCCAGAGATTATCCATTACTGCCATATGAACTATAATCGTAGCCAAAGGGCAGTGACGACCCCAGATCATTCTGTATTATTTACCATCACTGCTGAGTCCATAAATGAAATGCTGTAGTTACAACCAAGCCAAATCTTGACCCCTCTTTCTATTGGAGATTTGCTTAATAGATACCCTACACTCACCTCAATCAAACTTGTTAGGTTTTACTAGACCTTCATTAGGGAAGAAAAATACATTCCAAAGGAGCCTCCCCCTTACATGTGGACTATAGTCTCTGATCTTGGTCGAAACATCATAGAAATGATATCCAGTGTGTTAGGCCAGACTACAAGTGAATTTGTTGATGAAATTATCATAGCCTTTGTGTCCATCTACTCTCTTGGGCAACCCCCAACCATCATGTTTGACTATGCTAAGTTCATTGCTGATAGAATGTATGATCAATTCACGAGGAAGGATAATGAAAGAGTGTTCAATTATTCTTTAGTTTTATATCATCTTTTCTTGTATTATCAAGCTGACAAATTTCCAATCGCATTCCAAAAGCTTGATAGCAAAGGCAACCTTAGATCAGTGGTCTTCTAGACTTCATTATTCCACCTAAATGACTCTCAATATTCTTATATTGATTTCATAGATCTCTTTGTACACCCAATGGAAACTATTCTATTGGGAATCCCTCCACCCAGAATCACCGTAGATATCAGGAGGGTCCTACAGGTGTACAAATAATATAGAGTGGGGGATTAGTACTTGTACCAAAACCATATTGAAATCTGAATATACAGAGAGTTGGCTCCCTACAAACTGCCCAGATACCTCCCTATGAGATTGTTTGATCTGGATTACTATAGGAAAATCATCAATTCAGATTAGGTGCATTTTTTGAAGGCCAGGAAGAAAGCTCAACTTAGGATAAAAGATCAGCTTGGCCACTTCATATGTAATAGTAGGGAAGCAGGAAAGGAAGCAGAGGAAATCCTCCAAAGACTGAGACTAAAACAAAGTTTTATATGGAGATATGACCCTTTAGACATCATTTGCAATAGGAGACAAAATAACGAATCATCCCCTTACATCCACCACAGGATTCTTGAAATTGAAAAGTATCCTAATCAACATGAATGGGCGAAAAAAACTTTGGTAGACCGAGATAACATAGAAGTTGATGTCAATAATGTATTAATTGATTTAGAAAGAAGAATTGATAAAGATTCATTTGTATAGGTGTCAGGAGAGTCCCAATCTCAAAGAGAATCACAGGGACACAATGGGCAAACAACAGAAGAAGGACCTCAAGAGCAACAACCATCAGAGTAGCTAGAGGCATCAGAGTAGCCAAATGCATCAAAGCAGTCTTAGGCATCAAAGCAGCTAGACATTTTAGAAGAACTTGCTCAACCAGAACATATCATGAGCAATCCTCCTATTTTATAGACTCCTCTAAATGAGGAGAGGAATCCTAAAAGAGATAGAGAGGAGGCTACTCCTCCTAGGAGACCTGTTTCCTAAACTTATGTCAAGAGGCAATTGTTGAATCCATTTTTAGAACAGGAGTTTACTGAAGAAACAACAGGAACTATAGGTGTAGAAAGCAGGCATACCACTCCCTCAGGAGGTACATAAGAACCTTCCACGTCATAGGCTCAAATGCTAGAAAAGTAATAGAGTGTCGAAGTATTCTCCTTCAAGGCTCCAACTAGCTAGAGCCAAGACATCAAAGAGAAATATAAATAAATAAAACTCAAGAATGAGATATTGAAGGCCCAAAGTTATGCACATTACCTAAAGATGGATCCAACTAATCAGACAAGGCTGATGTCAACTTTTGATGTGAAAGAGGGAAAAATGTAGATGACTTTTATGAAGCCAACTACACAATAGCCTAGGTCAATTGCATATTATTTGAAAATAGACTTTGAAGTATTGGCAAAGGATATCCATCCTATTGACAAAATATAATTACATAACCAGACTAGGGAAATGGTTTACTCCACCTTAACCAGAAAGGCAATTGCAGCTCACCAACTCCAAAATTCGCTGAATAATATATCAACGCAATTCCAATTAGAGAAGGCCTCCTCATAGGCCAAAGATACCAGAATAAAGTCCCTAGAGGACTTAGTCATAGAACTAGGCCATGATGCCAAAGATGTGAAAGTTTCAGAAAATCTTATTAAGAAGAAAAATGATGACATAGTTGCACTGAAAAAGTAGCTCAAGATTCCTTCCCTGCATCATCCTCAGATAGCTGAAGTATTGGAAACTCATAAGGAGGAAGAGCTTACGGACTTAGTCCTTAAGCTAAATGAGCAACTAAAAGAAACAGAGAAAGAACTGGATAATCTGATACAGTCTAAATAGAGTGAGTTGGCCACCACTCTTCAGACTATAATTCCTACAGTTTCTATAGCAGTACCCTCCACATTAGATGCTTCGTTAGCACCAACAGTTCCACTAGCTACTGCTCTACCAGTTACAGGTACATCAACAAGCATAGGGACGTCAACAGAAAAAACAAATGAATTGGTAAAAGCCATGCAGGAGATGACCATCCAGGCTACTGAGCTCAAGAAACTTAGAGAGCAAGTGTCAAGTTTGGCAACTAATTGTAAAATTGCACATATACAACATAAAGACGAAGCTCAAAAGAATCAAAGAATGGGACAAAGAATAAAAGTCCTCGAAAAGGACTTGACATTGCAACAACCACTTGGAGACATGAAGGAAATTCTTTGGGCCAACATCATTGATTCCATCAATTATGCTTGGCCATCTATTCAAGTTATTTTTGAATAGACTGAACTAGTCAAAGTGGCCATAGAAGAAATCCGCAAGAAAATGGAAGAATTGGGAGATAAGACTGAAGAAGCCAATCAATTGATAACATTCCTAAACATCAGAAATAGGTACCAACTTGATGAACTAGAAATAAATGATAGAAGAGGAACTATCATAGAAATAAAGAAGGTTCTCACCAAAAGGAACCTTATGTTCAATCTGAAGTGAAGGTGCCAAAGCATCCAAGCAAACATTGATAGATTTATGACAAAATTTGGTATTTTGAGGGGAAAAGTACTTTGTAGTCCTATGGTAATACATGACAAGCTGATGACTCAAGATGATTATATTGAAAGAGTAAACAAGCTTGCGAGAAACCAAGCTAGTACTTCAGGGGTAAAATCTTTGCCCACTAGATAGGTATTATATGATAGTGTTGAAAATCTATTTTTCATAGAGCATGAGGTAAAGCATTTGTTCACCAGTAGGCAAAATTTTGCTAAGTATACAGAAGTTGATGAGATATATAGAAAAATGATAAGGATGAAATTACCTGACAGTGAATGGTGGACAAAATTGACAGATTTACTATATAGTTGCTGCAATAAATCTACATGGTAAAACATGGCTGCCAGGTAAAATAGGTAAGAGAGAGTCAAAGAAGAACAGACAAAGAGTATCAGTAGATAGAAAATAGGAAGTGATTCCAGCACACAAATATAAAGCAAATGAAAAAGCCAAATCTGAATTACAACAGCTAGCACAGTCACAATAAAAGGGATAGCAAGAAGACAGTTCTCCATCTATCTCTATATTTATGCTGAAGATATTTTTGGTTTCCTAGAATAATTCTCATATTGCTATGAGATATTTTGTAACATTTTTTGTATAAATACTTCAAAAAATGAAGTAATTAGGGTGGACTAAAATACATTTCTGTAGACATTTTATATAGAGCCAAGGAACTATTGTACTCAAGACTGGACTACTTTTTTTGCATATGAAATAAAGCTAAGGACATTTCGCATGATTCTTGTACACAGTTGGAACCAAATAAGTATTATCTCTTCATGTTTAAATATTGTTTTCCTGTCATGTTATAAATATTCATATATGGCTCTTACGAAATCTGAAATGTAGACAAGGAATGCTATCTCAGAACTAGCTTAAATGCTCTTTGTTTTAACTGTTTACTTTCTATATGTTTTCTACTAAACTATCTTGGCCTGAGATTTCTTAATTGCTCCCTTACTTCCATAGTTTACCCCCCCTTTGGTCTAAAGTAAAGGATTCTTCATTTCCCTTTGCTACCGATCCTCCTTCCTTTCTTCATCTTAATCCCGGTTAAGGTTTCTTCATTGCCCTTTGCCCTGGTTAGGCTTACCTCTTCCATTTGAATTTGCAGATTTTCTTTTTCCTATGCTAGCCTACCCTGTGAACTCTTACCTTAGTGATTGATCAAATCAAGGTAAGCCACTCTATATTAACTCCATAGCCTAATGTCCTGAATACTTACTCTTCCCATCCGTTTTCTTAATTCCACCACCCAATCAAAACAAAACATCATGAGCCCTAATAACTAGCCTGTAATATATCCAAAACAAAGTTAAATTATAAATAGAGAGCCCTCTTTGGACTTAGGTTGGATGGAACCTGAGTCTAAATATTAGGTTTCTGGTTACGTCAGACTATTCCTTCTTTGATAACTTCTATGAAAAACATCTGAGTGATAACACCATGTAAACAAGAAATCATCCAAACTCAACAGAGATATTTTGCCTAAGTCAAGAATATGGCTCATATAGTCTAGAAGACAAAAATGTATTGGCACATTGTGCTTTAAGAAAATGTGTAAGCCATGTCTCTAAAAAAATTTCTATGGGCTTGAATTTCAACTCCTTGATCCATCTCTCAACAACTATGTTTCCATTGGCATATACTTACAAAATTTCCAATATGTCATCCTTTAGGCTCCCATTAATCTTGGTCATTACACTCACAATCATCAAAATTATCATAGCCTACTCATAAATCTGTATCAGAAGATCCTTCTTCCTCATATCGATGACCATTGACTCCACAATCCTTGCATGGAACTTTTTCAGGTTTGGGCTCCAGAACATCCACTACTCTCTTATTTGAGTCCTTCTTATTGGGTAATATTCCCTTCCACATCAAGCGATATATATTCTTTCTCAAACTCAGAAGAGGATTTTACTCCACTATCTGGCCATTTTGGTATCCCTTTTTAGCACCATTGTTGAAGTAAAACATTTTAGAGAATAATAAAATATTCCATGATACTTCTTGGAAAGATTTGTAAACCTCTCAGGGAAACTCATCTCCTCACATAAACAATTTAGATTGTTTCTCCTATGTTTCTTATGAATAGTAAGCCTCAACAACTCATGATAGACACCCACAACATGATTCTCCATTACAGGACCCTTGGGATCAATATTGGAAGGATCCTCATAAGGAGACACATATGAGAGCCTCTGTCATTCCTCCATCCATGAAATCACCTTGTTCATTCATACATAGCCCTTAGACAATTGACTTATATTCATCTCATAAGTTAAGCGCACATGGGTTTTGAAGTTATCGTAAGTCAATTCGTTTCCACCCATGTCATCATCATCAACGTGCTTCTGGAGGGAACATATAGCAAACTCATCATTCCATATCAAATTCTTCAAGCTAGGGTCCCCAACTTGCATCTTTACAATGTTGAAATAATCATTATACTTTGGGATCAAGGTATTTACAAAATCTTG
Source organism: Pinus taeda (assembly GCA_000404065.3). Classification (NCBI taxonomy): domain Eukaryota; kingdom Viridiplantae; phylum Streptophyta; class Pinopsida; order Pinales; family Pinaceae; genus Pinus; species Pinus taeda. Next base: position 60,224 of record APFE031029003.1, on the reverse strand, counting down.
TGGCAGACCCAAGTCCCACTTCAATAGCTCAATTCTCTTCAACGAAATTTTCTTGTTGCGGGTCATCATGACCAACTTGCTTAATCACTTCACAAAGTCTCCTGTATTCTTCTCATGGATTCTCTTCTCTTCTTCATCAAATTCAAGGGATTTCTTGGTAAATCCAAACCATGGGACATCATATTTAGTGCTAGAAAATTCCCTAAAAATACTATTGTATCTTCTCATAAACTGTTTGGACAATTCAATGTCCTTGAATTGGTAATCATAAATTGTCAACCAAGGTGCATAGACTGATGAAGTATAGGTGCACAATATGGGCTTAGAAGTTGTTTACTAGGTCATTATGTATTTGTCAAGTTCTAAACTTAAGATGGGGTGATGTTTGTCAGTTGTATTAGTGTTGTAATTCTTAGGGATGTTGATTAAGTTTCCTAGGAATTAATCTTTATCCAATCAGTTTGTGGAAGATGTGAGGGTGATTTTAATTATGTTATATTTTTGGGATTTTGTCTTCAATCTATTTGTTGTAGCTACTAATTCTCTAAGTGTAAAATGAAACCTTACTCTAGCAACTATGAAGGAATACTGTTGAACTCAATTGTTTTAGGAGAGGTCTTCTCGCTTGTTCAATTTCTGCTCAAACAAATTAATCCAAGCAACATCTATGAATTGAACACACTTCAATTATGCTAGATAATAAGTGAGGGAAATAACTGTGTAGTACCAGGTATAAAGCAAAGTAGATAACAGTCTAATCTAGGTATAAAGAAAATTAAAGTTCTTATGCAGATTACAATTTGAGATCATTATACAACATTATCACACAAAACAGAGAAATTGAATAATTAAAGGGAATCAGATTGTATTTGATTGAAACCTACTACTATTTTTAGGGGCCATCCACATAGTTGTTCAAATCTTCAAATAAGTACAATGCTTGCACACAAAAATCAAATTCATTCACACGAATTTCACAAATTGTTTAGAAAACATATCATTCGACAATCACCCAAATAATGGTGCGACCATTAGCTTTATAGCAGGTCCCTTTACATAAATATATGAATATCCTAAGCCTAATATATCTTAATCCTATCTAAACATATATCATGAAACTATTGTTTTACTATTTCAAAAGCAAAACGATAATGTTTCAACTGATCTCGGGTTCTGTTCTGCGTTAATCTCGTAGTTGACTCGGAATTTGACTGCGATCTCCTATGACTCTTTTAGTAAACAATTTTGAGTGGATAGGAAGATATCCATGAAGGAGTCATCCTCTATCCATCCTCACCTTTTGTTGCTGACCTGGAACTCTAGTCCTTGCGAACAATGAAGACAACTACGGAATCCTGGACTAGTTGAGGAAACAGACTGATTCAGTAGCTAATTACAACTTGAATTAAAGAAATAGGGCATACAACTAAATATTAACAAGAAAACATACTAATTCATACCCTCATCAAAACTTGGTAGATATGGATTTATTAAGTGGTAAATATATATGAAAAAGCGAGGATTATTGGGAAAAAATATGTCATGTTAGGACAATATTCAGACTCTACATTCCCCCAGACTGGAGATGTTGTATGTCCTCATATAATTCTTCCTTGTCTTCTGCTTTTGTCTCTTGTTTGTCATCTTCCCATTTCACTATTTTCTTCTTTTTGGCAGAGATTGGAATTCTTGGCTTCCTTATTAGGATTTTGTACTTTAAACTGATTATTTCTCTCTCATAATTATGTTCTCTTTCTTTAGTTTCTTGTTCTTCTTATACCACAAGCTTAGATTTAAGATTATATTGTCTGTCTTGGCGATCTGTATCTCACTCTGTGTCTTCAAGGCTTGATTTTCATTTTTAAGATACCGATTCAGTGTTTTTATTTCAAAGATCTCCTACTTCCAGATGTTTGAGGCTGATTGTTCATTCACCTGGTTGCTTCCTTCTCTAGGGCTTTGTATTGTCTCCTTTTTTGTTTTCGCCTTCCTTTTCAATGACTCTATGTAGTCATATATTTCCTATTGTGCGGGTTCAATACTTGGACTATGTATCAAGTTTCGTAAAGGTAAGCTGTAAGGCTATGGTGATGATCTTGGTGACCCTTTTGGAGAATTCCTAGGGCTTCCAATTGGCTCATCCTCTATTGGCTCAAACTCTGGTGGAGTGTTCTCTATTGACTCAATCTTTATTGGAGTGTTCTCTATTGGATGCTCTTTAGTTGAATCCTTTCCATTTGGCTCATTTTCCTCAAGGTTAATGTGTCTTGTAGTTCTTGAGGTTTTTTTTTGAGTCGTGCTCAACCTCCTGCTCCTTCTCAACCCTGGGGTTTGTACTTTCTGCACTTTCCTTCTCTTATTCTCTGATTTTTCTTTTAGAGGAGAGGTTTTAGTTTGTGAGAGTTCTTCTTTACCTGGGCTAGCTTTCTTTCGTCTAGGGTTTCCCCTCTTCATTCTCTACAAAATATTTACTATAGGTGACTTTTCTTTTGTTACATCTATTTTAGTTTGAGGTGCATACTCCTTTATCATTTCTATGGTTCTTTTTCTCCCTCTGAGGGTCCTGTTGCTACTTGGTTTTTTTGAAGATTTTTCCTCGAAATGGTTCCTTATTAAGAAACTTTCCCAGTCATCCCTTGTACTTTAGAGGTGGAATTCGATCAATATTTTCACCAGACCATGATGGTACATGGTGTTTTCTATGCATTTAATTTTCTTCTGAAAATTCGTAGCCATTTTCCTGAGGCTATTCAAGAGAAAATATGGGAGGTTCATCTGATGATCCTCAAGGAAGTGCATCATCATTCTAACATGATAAAAGTACATTTGTCGAAACCTACCCTCACAAGTGATAAACTTCTGAATCACAAGAAATTCGTTTCTCCATTTATTTTTAAGAGCAAAGCTTGGAATGGCTTCTTTTTAGACCATTGTGTCCATGTTTAGATTCTTGGGGAAAACCTTCGAGTCCTCGCTATCAATCCCTCTATTTTTAAAGCATCTTTATCCATGCTTTGGCAACTCGGTGGCCTCAGCAATCATAGACTCCATTACTGTGAGCTTTATGTCCCAAATTTCAGCCTCCATTCCATCAAAGGAATGTGCAAATGTCTCGGTTACCTCTTTGTGGAAACTGCTAAGTTTCTCAATGCAATGCAACCATTGTATTCTTTGCAGCAACTCCCTAGTTTGTGGGTACCCATCTAGCAATTCCTTCCCTGCTAGCTCAGTACGAACAATTACCCCCATGCTGAAGGATGCTTTGCCTTGAAGATTGGCTACCTTGATAGGAAAATGGGACTCATAGGATTTTCTAGTTGGTGGAAAGATGGAGTGATTATGAAAGAATAGAGGAGTGTAAGAATAGGGAAGAATGGATGGATTATCAAGAGGATTATGGGAATGGATTCAACCGTTAGGCGCATTAAAAATTATAGTTTGGTGACAATTTGGCAGATTTGGCCCAAGGTCATGACATGACTTTTAGAGTGGTGCCATATGATATTTCGTTAGACAGGCATTACCCATAGGTTATTGTTAAATTAAAGCAGCACATACCTTTAATTTTTTATTGCTAACCTTATTTGTTGTCCTTTAATATTCTGTAGGTGCATTGTTGTCAATAACGCTTTAATCCAGATCACCAAGCATTCTTGTAGAATTTAAAATTATTGGCCTGTAGAAATTTGTTTAGCCGTGGAAGCTTGTCCAAGATACGGAAAGTTGTAGAAGCTGCAGTAAGTTGTTGTTTCTGCAATTTAGAGAAAGAAAACTTTAGTAGATGAGCTTTATTATATATATATATATATATATATTATATATATATATATATAATATATAATATTATAATATATATATATATTATATATATATATATATATATTATATGTAGTTATATTGTATGTATGTATTGTATGTATCTATATATATATTATTTTTTATTTTTCTTTTGGAAAAGAAAAACTGAAGTGCAATAAATTGGTTTTCACTTTAATTTTCTGGTATAAACAGGCAACATATGTTGGTTTCATGTTAATACATATAATATAATATATATATATATATATATATATATATATAATATAATATATTGAAGAATGAAATTGAATGAAAATTTCTAAGGTGGAAAAAAAACAAGAGAATTCTTCTTGACCATCTTCAGTTCTGAATTATACTGAAATATTTTGACAAATTCCTCTCTTGTTAATGGTTTTTGGTAAATCTTGAGTCGATGTCCGTTTACTAATAAAGGAGTTCTTTCTTCATCAATAGTCTTGATTCTAATTGCACCATTATCAAAGACATTCTCAACCTCATAAGGTGCAAGCCAATGGGTTTGGAATTTCCCTTGAAATTTTTTGAATTTTGAATCAAAGAGCAATGCCCAATCTCTCGGATGAAACTTCCTTTCTTTAATGTGCTTACCATGCCATCTTGATCTCTGTTGCTGCACTAAGGTGGTCCTCTGAAAGGGTTCTTTTCTGATTTCATCGAGCTCATTTAATTGTGTCATCGTTTGCTTCTGGGCTTCTAACAAGTGACGATCTAACTGGACTGTTGTCTTATAGGTTTGGATCTACAACTCTATTGGAAGTAAGATTTGCTTCCTGTAAACAAGTCCATAGGGAGTATCTCTTGTAGTATTCCTCCATGTACTCCTATTGGCCCTTAAGGCTTCTGGAAGTTTCTCCACCCATCTTTCCTGTGTAGATGTATAGTCTTTTTAAGGATAGCCTCAATCACTTTATTTGTGGACTAAACTTATCCATTGGCTTGTGGATGATATGGAGTTGACTTCCAATGTTTTATCTTGTATTGGTCCACAAGCTTCTACACTAGTCTAGATGTGAACTGTGTCCCTTGATCTATTACAATTTCTCTTAGCACACCAAAACGAGTAAAAATATCTGCAAAAGTAAATGAAACTACAATATTTTTAGTAGCAAAAGGAAGTGCTTTAACTTCTATCAATTTAGTAACATAATCACTACATACCAGAATATACTTCTTTTACATTGAAGGTGGGTTTGTTGGTCCAACAAAATCTAGTGCCCATTTTTCAAATGGTTCGATAGGTACCTGTGGTTGCAATGGAATCTCATTTGAAGGAGTAGGTTTTCCCATTCTCTGACAACTCTCACATCTCTTAACATATTTCTTGGTGTCCCTAAAAATGAAAAGACAATATTATCCTAAAAGAAAGATTTTGTAAACATTTCTCTTGTCAGAAAAATATCCTCCACATTGCTCATCATGATGAACTTTTATTATGTCTAGTATTTCGTCCTCTCGAACACATCTTCTAAAGATGAGGTCTGGTCCTGTGTTATATAATTCCTCATTTATCCATGAGTAGGATGTGCTATTGTGGAATATTCTTCTTTTTTCTCCAAGAGTTAAATGAAATGGCATTTTTCCTGTGGCCAAATAGTTAGCAATATATGCATACCAAGGTGATTTAGTAAATACTACAAAAAGATATTCATCAGGAATTTATCTTCTATGGGTCGATCATTGTTTTCATTTTGTATTCTAGATAGAAAAATGACGATTGTGTTTTATTTTCCTAGCCTATCTAGAATGGTTATGTTGAATTGTTGCAAAATTAGGAGCCAGCTAGTTATTCTTACATTAGTGACTAATTTATTCATTAGGTATCTAATGGCAGAATGGTTTGTGTGGACAAACATTTTCTAGCCATTTATATAATGTCTAAATTTATTAATGGCATGAATCACAATGAATAAATCCTTCTCAGTTACAATATAATTTAACTATGGAGGGGTTACCTTTTTACTGTATACTAAATGGCATAAGGAGTGAGGTATTTTTTTCCTAAAATATCTCCCAAGGCTAAATTTGAAGCATCTATTAAGATATGGGAAGGCAATTTCCAATTATGTCCTTTTAAGATGGGTGCTTCAGAAATTCACTTTTTCAATGTTTCAAAGGCATCTTGACATTCAGAATCCCAGCTGAAATCACTGTCCTTTGTAAGTAATTTAAAGAGTGGGGATGCAATTTTTGTGAAGTTTTCTATAAATCTTCTATAGTATCCAGTAAAACCGAGAAATCGTCTGACATCCTTTTGACAACTTGACACTAATAACTTGGAAATGACTTCCACCTTAGATGAGTCTACCTTAATTCCCTCTCCATAAGTATGGTGACCTAAAACAATTCCTTTGTTAAAAATCATGGAACATTTTCCATGGCTTAATGAGAGGTTGTTTCTTGACATCTTATTAAGACTTTCTCCAAGTTTTCTAGTGCTTCATTGAAAGAATCCCCATAGACTATGAAATTGTCCATGCGTACTTCCATAGAATCATGGATAAGGTCAGAGAAAATGGCAAGGACTGCCCTTTGGAATGTTGTGGGAGCATTACATAACCCAAAGGGAAGTACTAGGTAAGCATAAGTTCCCCATGGACAAGTGAATGTGGTTTTATCTTGATATTTAGGGGACACCTGAATCTGGTCATATCCACTGAACCCATCCGGGAAGGAAAAATATATTTTTCCTGCCAAAGTATCTAAGACCTGGTCTATGAAAGGTAGTGGAAAGTGGTCTTTTAATGTTGCTTTATTCAACTCCCAGTAATCGTTGCGTACTCTCCATTCTCCATTATTTCTAGGAATGACTACTAGGGGTTAAACCCACTAACTGTCAAAAATTGGATAAATTAAATTTAGATTTAATAATTTATGCAATTCTTCCTTAACAATTTCTTTTAGATTTAGGTTCATTCTTCACTGAGGTTGTCTAATTGGTTTTGCGTTTTGTTCAATGTAGATATGATGTATGCAAGTTTTAGGATCAATCCCTCTCATGCTAGTATATTGCCATGTAAAAGCAGAAGAATGTTTCTGTAACATTTATATCAATTGTTTCTTTTGAATGTCTTCCAAGTTTCCTTTGACATTTAAGGTTTTCCTTGGAAATATTTCTATAGAGGAATTCCTAAATTTTTCCATGGACAGCAATGATACTTGTTTGGAGGAGAGATATTCATTTCGACTACACTCATAATCTGAGGAAGATTCATTATTTTCTAGTAGATTTAAAATTTTGTCTTCCTATTCTACTTCTTCAGTGACAAAAATAGGTTGTATGTCTTCTCCATCTTCTATCCATTCTCCCATTTCCATATCTATTGTTATTCTTGCAAGGGGGTATAATGTAAATTTATTTGAAGAATTTCCATCTGAGATAAACATATCACTTGACCTATAGTCGATGAAATAATTTGTTGTAGCTAACCAAGGCCTTCATAGAATTAAGGGATGTCCTCCTAGATTGTTCTTGGGTGTTAAGACCACGAAATCAATAATATATTCCCAAGAATCTAAGGATACCCAAACATCCTCTAACACACCGTCTGGTTTAATAACAGATCTATCTGCTAATTGCAACAAAGATGGTGTGTATTGAAGGTTAGGAAGCCTAAGTGTGTCCATAACTTGTTTGCTCATTATGTTTATGGCTGCCCCTAGGTCAATCAGTGTGCTTGGTATTTTAGTTCCATTGATGTAAATTTTTACAATGGGACTTCTTGGGTCTAAATATTTTTTGATTGTCATCTTCCCCATCATAGTGTCTACAATTTTTCTAGCTAACTGAATTCTTTTTATATCTTTTCTTCTTCTCACTAATCGTTGTGTACTTAATTCCTTAATTGTTTTTGCGAAAATTGGTATTTGTTTTATGGATTGCAATAAAGGAATCTTAATACAAACATTTCTCAATTCATCCATCATATTGTAATCAGGTAAGATAATTTGTTTCTCTACTCCTTCATCGATTTTCAACCTTTCTGGGAATGGTGGTTTAACTGATATTGAAGGTTGTTCTATGATGGGAGCATTTATTGGAATTTCTTCTGTTTGTCTAGTTTCTTTTTAAGGGAGAGAGGTCTCCCCTTCTCCTGATTGACTCTTATGTTTTTGAAGATCCGATTTTTTCTTTTGAATGACAACAGGAGGTCTTTTTGGTAATGCCCTTCCAGACCTTAATTGGACATTGTTTAGGTCTAGTGGGGTTATTACATAAGTTTGAGGATTCTGAGCCTCCATGTTGTATACTGGTTGTTGTGTTACTTTATTATTAGGATTTGGAAGTGGTTGAGTGGGTAGTTAATTTGATTTTTGTGGAAATGGTAGGTAAAGTTGCAAGTTTTCACTTTATACTAGGACTTGTGGCAATTGATTGGTTTGAGGAATTTGATTGGACGGGGTTAAGAATTGTGGTGGAATGTAGGATGGTGAGTATTGTTGATATTGAGCACAGGCTCCATAAGGATTTTTCCACCCTTGATTCCAAGGTTATGATTGTGGCAAAGCCCAAGGGTGCTAGGGTGAATTCCAATTACTTTTTAAAGATTAGGCAAATTGATGTGGTCTAAATCCTTGTGGTTGATTTGGTTGGGGATTTTTCCATGGTCTTTTGGCTATAAAGTAGAGAGGGTCTACTGGTTCAAATATTCCTTCATCATTAAATATAGCCTTAAGACTTAGTAAGGATGGACATTCCTTTGTATCATGATTACCTACACATATGACAAGTTTGTATGCCTTTTGAGTCTAAGGGGTGCCCTCTCAGAGCATGTTTCTTCCGACATTTGGGACAGAAGATAGATAATGCAACATTTTCAGAATTTTGCTTGTTTTGTATTTTAAGGGAGTCTATTTGTTAACTTAAGCTCCCTAACATATCTGTTTTAAAGGTGTCAAGAATATTTCCTATTTATGCCCTACTAACTGTCCCAGCTACAGACTTGTTTATTCTTGATAAGAGAGGGTCTCTAGGACTCTTTCCAACTCTTTCCTTGCCCCTTGAGATGTGTACACATAAATCACAAATATCTGCAAATGGTTGTTGGGAAATATCTCCTTTTCCTCTTAGGTTAAGTATATCGATCCATTCACATTTAACAACTATGAGTAAAAGATCTTTTAAGGTTTCTTCATCCAAATTATCCATTTTTTCTCTTTTAGCATTATAAACAAATATTTCCACCAAGTCTTCAAGATTCTCATCTTCTTTCTATGTCATTTTGAAAACTTCATCTTTAAGGTTAATAGGCATACAATAATCTCTATACTTGCCCAAGAAATCCTGCTTCATTTGTGCCCATGTTGTTATGGAATGCATTCCTAGACTCATGAACCATTTTAACGTTGAGTCTTTTAATATGGCAAGGAACAATATCAACTTTTGAGCATCATGTAGATAGTCATATGATCCGCATAATACTTCAAATTCGAAGAGAAATGTTTCTGGATCTTTGTTTCCTTTCCCATGGAAGTTAGGAAGAATCGAGGGTGATACATTTTCATTGTGAGGGTTGTATCTTCATCAATAATAGGGAATCTTGAAGGATCTTGATTTCCTTTGCCTCTACCCCCTCCTCTACCTCTACCTCTTCCTCTTCCCTTGCCTCCAATATTATCCTCTTCACCATCGACATTGTGTACGTCTCCTTCTTCTTCAAGAATGATATATTATTGAGAGCTAAGATAGCATTCTTATAATCTTTTTGGTTCCTCCATCAATGGTTGTTCATAATAAGTTTCCAATTCCTCCTCTTCAATACGAATTTCTAATTCTTCTCTCATGATTTGTTCAATAGTGGGGGAAATAAAGATTACTCCTATGGTTGGGGATGTAGGATTTTCATCAGTTACATCTTCAGTAGAAGAAGTATGTTAAGTTTTGGATTGAATTTCTAATATTGAGACTTCAAGAAGCCTTTGTTAACCTCTAAATGGAATTTAGGTTTGAGTAGGTGGTGTGGAATCTTGAAATCGTGGTGGAGTGAGTGGATTTGTGGAAATTAAACTTCTTCCTCTTCCTACAAATCTACCCCTAGTGTCTCTATCCCTACGCATGTCATGTTTTAAATTAATGATGGTTTTGTTTGTTTCTTTTTTTACTTCTAATTATACTTCCCCAGCAATGACACCAAAATTTTTGGTCAACTCAATGTCCTTGATTGGCAATCATAAATTGTCAACCACGGTGCATAGGCTGATGATGTATAGGTGCACAATCTGTGCTTAGAAGTTGCTTACTAGGTTGTTATGTATTTGTCAAGGTCTAAACTTAAGATCAGGTGATGCTTGTCAGTTGTATTAGTGTTATAATTCTTAGGGATGTTGATTAAGTTTGCTAGAAATTAATCTTTATCCAATCCATTTGCGGATGATGTGAGGGGGATTTTACTTATGTGAGATTGTTGGGATTTGGTCTTAAATCTCTTTGCTGCAGCTCCTAATTCTCTAGGTGCAAAATGAAATCTTACCCTAGAAGCTACAAAGGAATACTATTGAACTCAATTGTTTTAGGAGAGGTTTTCTAGCTTGTTCAATTTTTGCTCAAACAAAGTAATCCAAGCAACATCTATGAATTGAACACACTTCAATTATGCTCGATAATCAGCAAAGGAAATAATTTTGTAGTACCAGGTATAAAGAAAAGTAAATAACAATGAAATCTGGGCATAAAGCAAATTAAAGTTCTTATGCAAATAATAATTCGAGTTCATTATACAACATTATCACACAAAACAAAGCAATTGAATAATTAAGGGAATTAGACTGTATTTCATCAAAACCTACCACTGTTTGTAAGGGCCATCCACATAGCAGTTCAGAGCTTCAAATAAGTACAATGGTTGCACACAAAAACCAAATTCATTCACACAAGTATCACAAATTGTTCAGAAAACATATCATTCAATATGCACCCAAATAACAATGCAACCATTAGCTTTATAGCAGGTATATTTGCATAACTGTATTAAGATCCTAAGCCTAATATCTCTTAATCCTATCTAAAATTATATCGTTAAACCATCATTTTTCTATTTCGAAAGAAAAATGATAAGGTTTCAACTGATCTCGGTTTCTGTTCTGCATTAATCCAATGGTTGACTTAGAGTTTGACTGCGATCTCCTGTGCATCTTTTAGTAAACAATTTCAAGTGTATAGGAAGGTATCCATGAGGGAGTCATCCTCTATCCATCCGCACCTTTTGTTGTTGACCTGGAACTCTAGAACCTCATGAACAATGAAGACAACTACAGAATCCTAGAGTAGCTGCGGAAACAGACTGTTTTGATAGCTAATTACAACTTTAATTAAAGCAATAGGGTATACAACTGAATATGAACAAGAAAACATACTAATGCATACCTTCATCAAAAACTGGTAGATATGGATTTATTAAATGGTAAATATATATGAAAAATAGAGGATTATTGGGCAAAAGAATGTCATGGTAGGAAAATCTTCAGACTCTACATAAACCTCAACACCTAGAAGGTCAGACCCAACTCCTTCTGCCTCCTAGAAACCGTAGTTATTGGCAATGACTCATGTAGGTGTTTTTTGACAATGTACTTGATCATGAAAACAACCTTCAAATCAACATCCCTCTCAATTATAAGAGCAAAATCTAAGCGCTTCACCCATTTAAGCCTCACAAGATATTTGTTTTTAGAGTAGTAATGGCAATGGTGATCTTGGAGAAGTTAGGTTGAAGTAGAATCTGCTAAATTGGATGATACATAGTGGTATGATGTATTGTTTCAGTTATGTACTATAGAGATATTTTTTTCAACATTGCATGCCTTGTAATGTGGTGTTATATAGAATAAAATAAACTAAATGAAACGCCAAAGCTATCATAGGTTAGCATGTTTATTCTTTTTTTTGTTCCTCTTTGGATTAACATGTTTATTTGACTTTGAATCCATTTTAAATCTTGAGTGATGACATATTTTAAATCTTGAAATCTTATAGCTATGCAATTATTGGCCTTGTGGACCTTCTTTGGCCTTGAAAGACATTTAAATGTTTACTTGTTTGTCTTCTTTATTAGCACGACAATGACACGTCCATAAATTAACCTTCTTAAGGATTGAGGGTTAATAAATTCAGATATACATTTGATTATATTTTGATTGAAATATTAACATATAATCAACAATTTTATGGTGAAGAGGAAACTGAATAATAACCAACAAAAGTTGAAAGAAAGATAACCATATGTCTAAATGTAACATAAATAAAAAGGCAAACACTTTATGTATTTGCTCTTTTGAAACATGTCTAGTCATTACAAAGATGAAATATAACTCTTCTCAACAAAGAGTCCACAATATCCATTCATGTTTTTAGGTGCAAACAAAGCCACTTACTATGTTAGTTCAACAATTTGGGCTGAAAATAACCAAAATTCTAAATGTGAGACAAACATTTGTTGGGTTGTGTTATATTCTTTCCATGACTAGCTCATGTAGTTAACAAGGGGGTTAGAGGGGGAGCGAAGGCCCCCCTTCATTGTGACGAATGCGTAGCGGAGGGGTCACGAGGGGTTTGAGGGGAGCATGTAGCCCCCCTCTCTGGGGTCCACAGTAGTGCCCGAGGGAAAAGTTTTTGGGACCCTATATTAGGTGGGACGAACGTACATATGGTTTTGTGAATGGTTTTAGCACATGGTTTTGGACGCAATGCTTTTTTGGTCCATCGTTTTGAGTGTGATGGTTTTCGGTCCACGGTATTGGATGCTTTGGCATGTATATATATGTATTATAACATTGAAACGAATATAATGAAAAATCAAGCTGGTAGTCCTGGTTTTGGGATCCAGGGGAAAATCTCTGTGTATATGTGCTTTATTTTAATGAGTTTGTGGAAAACCTGTGAGTAGTTTAAGAAACCAACATTTCAGACTGACTTGGTGAGTCCATCATCAGGGCAATGAGATTGCTTTTGAGAAGAGAATGAATTTCTTAACCATATTAATAGTTATTGATTCTTTAATTTATTATTTTTATTTTTATGGTCAGCTTATTACTGATTATTTTAATTTATGATTGTATATTTTATTAAAATGATTGTGAATTTATTATATTTATTTAATTACTATGTATTTTATTTTTTTATGTATAAAAGTGGTATATTAATATGATATAATTAATTTAATTTTTAAAATTTATTATTATGGTATGATGAAATTATATATATATGTATTATATCTTATTTATATCTTTATTTATTTATTATTTTTATTTTATTTATTTTATGATTAATGGATATTTATATGTATATATTAATATGAATATAATTAATTATTATATTATTATTATTATTTAATTTTTTTTTTTTTTGGTTTATATTATTTTAATTTATGTATTATCTCTTAATTTATATATTATTTATTATTATTTTATTTATATATATTTATATTATTGATTATTTGGATATGTATGTTTAGAAATTATGATTTGGACAAAATTATTAAATTACTTATAACTATAATTATTTATTTGACTTTGGAATTATTGTATTCTTTGATTTAATTAATGTTTATTTATGATTATATGAATTGATAATATTATGTTTATAGTATATTTTAATATTGTTGTATGATATAGATATATATTATTATGTTTTAAAATTCGTATGCAGGTAATTTCTGTATGCAGTTAAAACCTGCATTTGCTATCAGAGTTGTTTTGGCTTCAAGGGGATGCCTTTGTTGCTGAGGGATTTTGCTTGGGCCTGTAGTAGACCCTATTCAGTGGGAGATCTGCAGGATTGATTCTTGTGGTGAAAGAAAATGGCGAGAAATGGAATGATAGAGATCAAGAAATTTAATGGTCAGAGTTTTGATTTGTGGAAACTCAAGATGGAGGATCTATTGGTGGATAAAGATCAGTGGACCATGGTAGATCCAGGTGCTAAACCAATGGGAGTGTCTGATGAAGAATGGAAGAAGTTAGATCAGAAGGCTAAGAGAACAATACGATTATGTGTCTCAGATTCAGTATTGCTGAATGTAACAAGGGAAGCTACGACGAAGGCTTTGTGGGACAAGTGTGGGACAAGTTTATCTGGTGAATAAACTATTCCTATAGAAAAATATATAAAGCCTGAGGATGAAAGATGGAGACTCGATGATAGAACATCTGAACGAATTTAATACTGTGGTAAGTCATTTATTATTTGTTGATATTAAAATTTCAAATGAAGATAAGTGCATCAATTTTTTGTGCTCTCTACAAGATTCCTGGGATATTATAGTTATTGCAATAGGTAGCAACGCAACTGCCTTGCAATCTGATGAAATAGTCTCATCCTTGCTGACGGAGGAGATGAGATGGAAAAATATGGAGTTCTGGAATGGTGATGCCTTGTCTGTACGGGGACGGTCCTAGAATAGAAAAACAAAAATAAGTCATCAAGTGGGAGATCTAAATCTAGAGGGAGATCTAAATCTCCAGGAAAACATGTAAAGATGTTTTGATGGAAATGTAGAAAGGAAGGGCACTGCTAAAGGGACTTTAAATATAAAGCTCCTGACAAAGGAAAGGGATCTGATGATGCTCCTTCTGCAGAGGCAAAAACCACATCAGATGAAGGTAGGGATGTGTACTTGACTTCTTCAAGTACACATGTAGATCATGAGGCATGGTTGATTGACTCAGGTGCATCCCTTCACTTCACTCCCCATAGAGTGTGGTTCTACGAGTATGAGAAATATGATGGTGGTGTTGTATTCTTAGGGGATGACAAGAAGGCTAGAATCATTGGTCGCGGAAAAGTAAAGGTGAAGTTGTAAGGTGGAAGGGTTAGAACACTTCCTGGTATTCTGCATATTCTTGCATTGGCCAGAAATCCGATTTTTGTAAGCAAGATGGATGATGCATGTGTAAAAACAGTGTTCGAGAGGGATCCCTGTAAGATGGTTGGGGTAGCATTAGTGTTGATGTTGGGAGTTCGGATGGCACTTTGTACAAGCTACAAGGTATCACTGTTGTTGATGGGTGCAACAGTTCTATGGTTCTTGAAAGTGGAGCAAAAAATCTAGTGGTCTCTGGAGAGAAGACCATGTTGTGGCATCAAAGGCTTGGACATATTGGAGAGAAGGGCCTCTGAATACTTCATGGTAAAGGATGGTAGAAGGTATGAGTAATAGATATCTCGATTTTGATTTCTATGAAAATTGTGTATATGGAAAGCAGAATCGGGTGAGTTTCCCCTTTGCTGGTAAGAGGGATAGACAGATATTAGAGCTTGTGCACAGTGACGTGTTTGGACTTGTGAAGGTTCCAACATTGGGTAAGTTTGTGTACTATGTAGCATTTATAGATGACTTCTCAAATATGAAGTCTTTGATAGGTTTAAAGAATATAAGGTTCTTGTGGAAAGCTAGACAGAGAAGAAGATAAAGGTGCTGAGGACAGATAATGGTGGAGAGTTTTGCAGTAAGGAATTTGAAGAATTCTGTAAGAAGTGTGGTATAAAATGACATAAGACTACTCCATATACACCTGCAAAAAATGGAGTTGTAGAAATAATTAACAAGATGTTGATGGAAAGGGCAAGAATCATGCTCAGCGGTTTCGGGTTAGGATAGGAATTCTGGGTAGAGACGGTGGAGACAACATGTTACATGGTCAATAGATCACTTTCATGAGCATTGGAGGATAAGACTCCACAAGAGGTATGGATTGGTAAGAAACTCTCTCTTTCACATATGAGGATATTTGGATGTGATGCATATGTACATGTTCTAAACAAGAAAAGAACCAAGTTGGATAGTAAATCTGAAAAGTGCATCTTTATTGGGTATAAGGATGGTTTAAAGAGTTATAAGCTTTGGAACCTAGTAACAAGGAAGGTTTTGTACAACTAAGATGTGGTGTTCAGAGAGGTGAAAGATGTTATTAAACATGAAGTCTAACCAAAGGAACCTGAGAAGACAGAGTTTGAGCTAAAGGAGGAAGAATTAGACTCTACATCAGAAGAGGAATCAGAGGTCGAAGAGCCACAAACTCCGGGTATGAGAAGATTAGTTCGAGAAAGAAGGTAGCCAAAAAGGTATAGTCCATCTACCTTCTATTCAAATTTTGCTTTATCTTTTACTAATGATGATCCTAGAACTATGAAGGAAGCAGTAGATTCAGAGGATCACAAACTCTGGAAAGAGGCCATAGTTGATGAAATGGCATCTTTGCACAAAAATGAGGCTTGGGATCTGGTTGAGTTTCCATCTGGAAGGAAACCCATTGGAAGCAAATGCATGTTCAAGAAGAAGAAAAATGCAGAAGGAAAGGTGGAGAAATACAAATCTCGGTATTAGAAAAAGGTTATTCCCAGGTGTTGGGAATTGATTTTGGTGATATTTTTTCTCCTGTTTCCAAGGTAGCTTCTATTAGATTACCTTTAACTGTTGCTACCGCTTTTGATTTTGAGATAGAACAGATGTGGAGATATAATTTCTTCATGGGGATCTAGAAGATGCAATCCACATGAAGCAACCTTAAGGATTTGCGGTGAAGGGTAAGAGAGAACTGGTATGCAAGTTAAAGAAGTCCCTATATGGGTTAAAACAGTCACCAAGGATTGATACATTTATAAGGGGAATTGGCTTCACCAAAATTGAGGTAGATCACTATGTGTATTTAAAATTAATTGGTGACCGTGTTATTTATCTGGTCTTTTATGTGGATGATATGTTGCTGGTTGGAAATGACAAAGAAATTATCTAGAATTTGAAGACCCAATTTTCCTCCAAATTCGACATGAAAGATCTTGGTGCTGCAAACTATATTTTGGGCATGGAAATTAAAAGAGACTGGTTAAAGATGAAGCTCTGTTTAAACCAAAGAAAGTATATCGAGACAATACTACAGAGGTTTAATATGCAGGATAGCAAACCAGTCAAGGTTCCTATTCCTGTACATGTAAAGTTATCTGTTGAATAGTGTCTCGAGACACAAGAAGAGGAAGAGGATATGTCCCATGTGCCATATGAAAGTGTAGTCGGTAGCCTCATGTATGCAATGGTACGTACTAGACCAGACATTAGACATGTAGTGGGAGTATTGAGCAGGTTTATGTCAAAACCAAGGAAGGAGCATTGGACAACAGTGAAGCGGGTTTTCATGTATTTCCGTGGCACTAGTGATTATAGTTTGTGCTACCAAGGAAGACTAGCATTGGACAAACTTTTGGATATCCGTGGCTTTGATTATGCAGATTGGGTTGGAGATATAGATCAGAGAAGATTTATAAGTGGGTATGTGTTTAACCCATTTGGAGGTGCAGTCAGTTGGATGAGTAAGAAACAATCTGTAGTGGCACTATCAATTAAAGAGGCAGAATACATGGTAGCCACTTATGCAAGCGAGGAAGAAGTTTGGTTGTAGAGATTGTGTTCAAGTAAGGGGTTAGTACATGGAGCTATAAGGATAGATTGTGACAGCCAAAGTACAATTTTCTTGGCAAAGAAGCCTTCTTACCATTCAAAGACAAAGCACATTGATGTTTAGTATCACTTATCAGAAGACAAAAAGGTGTTGCTGGTCAAGGTGGACACTTTGAGGAATATTGCAGATGCATTGACAAAATATGTGAGCTCTGAGAAGTTCCTTGGTGTAGAGGAATAGTGGGCATTGTAGGGATGGACAAATGACTAAGCTCTCTTGTGGCCCCTTGTGGAAAGAAAACAATGAGTGGGAGAATGTGGGGTTGTGTTATATTCTTTCCATGACTACCCCACCTAGTTAATTGATGGGTTAGAAGGGGGGCGAAACCACCCATTCGTTGTGTCGATTGTGCAATGGAGGGGTAGAGGGAATTTGAGGGGGGTGAGTAGGCCCCCTCTACAAGGTCTGGGGCAAATTTTTTTGGGACCCTATATTAGTTGGGACGAACCTACCTATGGTTTTTTGCATGGTTTTAGCACATGGTTTTGGATGCGATGGTTTTTCGATCCATGGTTTTGGGCGCGATGGTTTTCGGTCCATGGTATTGGATGCTTTGGCATGTATATAGATGTATTGTAACATTGAAAGGAATATAATGAAAAATCAAGCTATTATTCCCGGTTTTGGGATCCAGGGGAAAATATATTTATATATGTGCTTTATGTGTTATGCTCTCACATTTTTTATTTTCTGTGTTTTAGATTTTATATGTAGGTAATTTATGTATGGGTTAAAACCTACAACATTCAAGTTACTAGGATTTATTTCTCCTTTTAGCAGAACAAATCATCTTGTTAAGGGTATCAACTTTATATAGCGAAAGGGGATGCTTCAATGCTATAGATTTTAATTACAGGATTCAAACTACTTAATGGCACCCAAAGGGCTAGATGCATTGAAGGTGTATTACTTTGAATAATCTTCTTAACTGACCACCTACAAGATTTTCTCAATGGTTAGAGGCGTCAATCATGGATATAGAAAAACAATAAATTTCAATTTTTAATTAGAAAGAAACAGATACAAGCTTGTTTGTACAACTTGACTACAACAAATAAGAATTCATTTACATATAATTCTTTATTAGCTACGATCTTGAGAATAATCATAAGCCTTTGCAACAATATTCAAAATGTGGCTGGAGTTACTTTATAATATTTGTAGATGGTAGTGTGCTCCCTTTACTTGCTATGGTAGAGAGCTGGGTTCTTTCTATCTTGATAAACTCAACATACCTTTCTGGAGAATGGAAGACCATATTTTCATTCCAAGGGGAAGGCAAGTTGTAGGTTACCATAGATGTGATATCCTCTATGAAACTCTTGATTTGGACACACACTGCTAAGAGATTTTTCATTTGCAGTGGTCCAATTTTAATCTTCTTAGTGCAAATGTCAACCTCCATGGAGATGAAGGTTCTCTCTAGCTTTATTCGAATTTTCTCTTAATTAGTATAGGTTTATCTTAATAATGGATGTAACAATGGTGCACAAGGATCAAATCTCTTGAGGTGGAAACATTTTTTTACAGTTCAATACATGTGAGAGTAATTTTTCATTGTTTAAATTTCATTTTTAAATGTATAAATGGATTCAAGCCTTTGAAAATGTCCTTGAACACTTGATTGTGTAGACTACATAAGGTACATATTCAATTCCAACAAAAAACTTTCTAAATTCAAAATTGTTAAATAAATAACAAATAATTTAATAAGCATATTGGTAGGTCCCTATACTACTAGTGTAACCCCTTGTTGTTATTAGTACAACCCCCTTATTATATTTTTGTGCCCATGTAGTC